>CM059230.1:2935000-3122014 GCA_030347435.1 Clarias fuscus | reverse complement strand
TCGCCACGGCCGAACCGTTCGAGGTATCAAAAAGATCTCTGCAATTTTGCATCGGCAACTTGTTTAGATCATATTTAGCTGGTTTGGTGCGAATTGTAAAAAGTTCCTAGGAGGAGTATTTCAAATTCCATTGGGTGCGTTTTGCAAACAACTCAAAATAACTCACTTCCTGTTGATTAGTCCTGATGACATGCAGCGCGAAACTTGTTCAGTTTGATGAGATCTAAATGTTCACCGAGTTTTATAAGTATACGTGCAAGTGTGTCTGAGCTATAAGGCAAGACTCTGTAGGGGGCGCTGTGCGGGGCGTGTGCGACGCCCCGGGCCGAGCCCCACTGAGGACCTGTTGGCCGCAGATTCCAATCTGTGTGCAAATTTTGGTGAGTTTTTGAGTATGTTAAGAGGCCCGAAAGTGCCCGGATGATTGAAAGAAAAATAATAAAAAGAAAAAAAAAAAAAAAATTAAAGTTGCAAGCAACGATGACGGGCCCAAGCAACGGGCGCGGTCCCCACCCCGGGCGCACCGCACAACCTGCGTGTTATTCGAGTGTGTCAAAACCTCAAAAAAGTCATTGGCACCCGGTTGCACCGCAGAACTTGCACACAGAACGTCACACATCATACTGGGCTAATATCAGTTTGGGCCCTAAATATTTGTGTGTGTGTGTGTGTGTGTGTGTGTGTGTGTGTGTGTGTGTGTGTGTGTGTGTGACTAGTTAATGTGTCAGTCTGTCTCTGATGAGTAAATGTGTTTTTGTGTGTTTGTGTGTGTGTGGTGTGTGAATCTGTGTGTTAACATTAGTGATGTGTGTGTTAGTATGTCCAAGACATGTGACTTGTTAGTGGATGTGTGTGTTTCTGCGTGAGACAGAGATGTGAGTGTGTGAGTGTTATAATTTGTGATGTTATAATGTGTGAGTATGTAGGTGCTCATTTGTGTGATGTACGAGTGTATTTGTTTGTGTGTGCATGCATGTGTGTGCGTGTGTGTGAGATGTGTTTGTGTGTGTGTGTGTGTGTGTGTGTGTGTGTGTTTATTTAGTGTGTTAACATTAGTGATGTGTGCTTGTGTATGTTTGTGTGTATGGTGTGTTCAAATATTAGTGATTTGTGTGTGATTAATAATTGTTCGGTGTAAGTTTAAGACATTATCACGGCTGACCCGTTTGAGATATCAACATGTGTGATGTGTGTGTGAGAGTGAGGGAGAGAGGTGTGTGACAGTGATGTGATGTGATGTGATTTGTGTGTGTGTGTGTGCGTGTGTGTGTGTGCATGTGTGTGTGGGAGGTTTAGTGTGTGTGAGAGTGAGGGACAGAGGTGTGTGAGATGTAGATGTGTCAGTCTGTGTGTGACGAGTAAATGTGCTTGTGTTTGTGTATATGGAGTGTGTGTGTGTGTGTGTGTGTGTGGTTGTTTGTGTGTATGGTGTGTGAGTCTGTGTTAACATTAGTGATGTGTGTTATTAATAATGTTTCGGTGTACATATTGTGTATTTGTCGGGATGTGTACATGACCGATGTGTAGAGTGTGTGTGTGTGTTTAGAATGTGTGGTCTGGTGTGTATATCGCCGCGCTTGTCCACCAGACTCAATGTTGTACAGTTGGCAATTTAAATGTTTGTATTGTTTATTTTTTATGATTTCTGCATATATTTAAATTGTAAACATGAAGCCATAGTAAAGGAGAAGGGGAAAGACCTGACTGCAGAATACCTGCCTACTACTGCCATCTACTGGACATATTTTATTACTGCAGGAGTCAGTACAGAAAGTTCAGGACAAGGATGATAAATATACTGTAAAAAAATTGTTGGGAGCTGTATGAGCGTCACAAAAACATGAAACTCAAGGAATCTACTCAGAAGCAGTTGTTCTTTCTACATAAAATGTTTGGGCACATTAGGACTTTCCACTTGGTGGATATAAGTATCTTATGTTTGCTCCAAATGATATGTTGCCATAGCAACACTATTCAACGTATCAAAAAGTCCTTTACAGTGTATCATCAGCCGTGTCTTCCAATTATTGTGCCTGATTTTGAAGCCAATTTGCTGAAAATTAGCCACAAAAGAATTTAATTTCTGAAAGTAGACACTTTCTGCTGCCAGTTGGTGGCGCTATGACTGAGACTCACGGGACCCATGTCACTGTGAGCAGGACTCTTCTCTTAACCTACTGCTGAGGTTTGATGAATGTCACTCAATTTATACAGAAGTTATTAGCCACTTCCTGTTTCCTGTTATTCGCCGTATTTTTAAGGGCTCGCCACGGCCGACCCGTTTAAGATATCAACCAGCCCTTCACAATATTAGATCCTCAATGTCTTGAGATTATATTAGACCCTGTTTGGTCAAAAACATATGAATCCTGTAAGAGTAGTATATCACATTCCAATGGGTGCGTTTTTCAAACAACGCAAAATAACCGACTTCCTGTTCAGCGGATTCCATGACATGGGGTATGCAAGTTGTTCACCTCAATGAGATCTAAATTTATACTGGGTCTCATTCATATATGTGAAAGTGGATATGAGTTATGCAGCTTAAACTTTACAAAGTTCCAGGGGGCGCTGTACAGGCCCTGTGGCACGCCCGGGCTCCAGGCTCTCAGGGCTTCCTCACAATCAGTGAGAGTCTACACCCATACAATTTTGGAACCGTAGGTCTTTCCACTCGTAAGATATGAGAAGAATAATTTTCTTCGATTTTTTCTTGAGTTAAATCGTCACCATAGCAACACGATTCAAATTAGAAAAAAATCCTTCATGATTTCAAATGACCCATGTCTTTTCATTATTCTGACTGATTTTGAACCAAATCAGGTGAAAGTAAAGGACAAAATATTACTGATTTCCAAAAGTGACACACTTCCTGCTGCCACTTGGTGGCGCTATGACATAGACTCATGATTGTCATATGATGTGATCAGCTTCCTACTCTTAACATACCTGTAAAGTTTCATGTGCATAACTTAATGTACACAGAAGTTATTAGCCACTTCCTGTTTCATTTTATTCGCCATGATTTTAAAGCGTCGCCACGGCCGAACCGTTCGAGGTATCAAAAAGATCTCTGCAATTTTGCATCGGCAACTTGTTTAGATCATATTTAGCTGGTTTGGTGGGAATTGTAAAAATTCTCTAGGAGGAGTTTATCACATTCCATTGGGTGCGTTTTGCAAACAAGTCAAAATAACTCACTTCCTGTTGATTAGACCTGATGACATGCAGCGCAAAACTTGTTCAGTTTGATGAGATCTAAATGTTCACCGAGATTTATAAGTATACGTGCAAGTGTGTCTGAGCTATAAGGCAAGACTCTGTAGGGGGCGCTGTGCGGGGCGTGTGCGACGCCCTGGGCCGAGCCCCACTGAGGACCTGTTGGCCGCAGATTCCAATCTGTGTGCAAATTTTGGTGAGTTTTTGAGTATGTTAAGAGGCCCGAAAGTGCCCGGATGATTGAAAGAAAAATAATAAAAAAAAAAAAAATAATAATAATCCTTACGAAAACAAGAGGGCCCTGCGCACTCAGTGCTTGGGCCCTAAAAAAAAAATAATAATCCTAACGAAAACAATAGGGCCCTGCGCACTCAGTGCTTGGGCCCTAATAATCCTAACGAAAACAAGAGGGCCCTGCGCACTCAGTGCTTGGGCCCTAATAAAAAAAAAAAAAATAATAATAATCCTAACGAAAACAATAGGGCCCTGCGCACTCAGTGCTTGGGCCCTAAAAAAAAAAAATAATAATCCTAACGAAAACAATAGGGCCCTGCGCACTCAGTGCTTGGGCCCTAATTAAAGTTGCAAGCAACGATGACGGGCCCAAGCAACGGGCGCGGTCCCCACCCCGGGCGCACCGCACAACCTGCGTGTTATTCGAGTGTGTCAAAACCTCAAAAAAGTCATTGGCATCCGGTTGCACCGCAGAACTTGCACACAGAACGTCACACATCATACTGGGCTAATATCAGTTTGGGCCCTAAATATTTGTGTGTGTGTGTGTGTGTGTGTGTGTGTGTGTGTGTGTGTGTGTGTGTGTGTGTGTGTGAGACTAGTTAATGTGTCAGTCTGTCTCTGATGAGTAAATGTGTTTTTGTGTGTTTGTGTGTGTGTGGTGTGTGAATCTGTGTGTTAACATTAGTGATGTGTGTGTTAGTATGTCCAAGACATGTGACTTGTTAGTGGATGTGTGTGTTTCTGCGTGAGACAGAGATGTGAGTGTGTGAGTGTTATAATTTGTGACGTTATAATGTGTGAGTATGTAGGTGCTCATTTGTGTGATGTACGAGTGTATTTGTTTGTGTGTGCATGCATGTGTGTGCGTGTGTGTGAGATGTGTTTGTGTGTGTGTGTGTGTGTGTGTGTGTGTGTGTTTATTTAGTGTGTTAACATTAGTGATGTGTGCTTGTGTATGTTTGTGTGTATGGTGTGTTCAAATATTAGTGATTTGAGTGTGATTAATAATTGTTCGGTGTAAGTTTAAGACATTATCACGGCTGACCCGTTTGAGATATCAACATGTGTGATGTGTGTGTGAGAGTGAGGGAGAGAGGTGTGTGACAGTGATGTGATGTGATGTGATTTGTGTGTGTGTGTGTGTGTGTGTGTGCGTGTGTGTGTGTGTGCATGTGTGTGTGGGAGGTTTAGTGTGTGGGAGGTTTAGTGTGTGTGAGAGTGAGGGACAGAGGTGTGTGAGATGTAGATGTGTCAGTCTGTGTGTGACGAGTAAATGTGCTTGTGTTTGTGTATATGGAGTGTGTGTGTGTGTGTGTGTGTGGTTGTTTGTGTGTATGGTGTGTGAGTGTGTTAACATTAGTGATGTGTGTTATTAATAATGTTTCGGTGTAAGTTTAAGGATGTTCCTGAATGTGATGTCACTGTCCCTGTCACTGAATATGATGAGTGTGAGTGTGTGTCTGTCGTGAGAGATGTGTGCTATAGATGCGCAGGAGCCTCTTGTTTTCCTAAGGATCTTTTTCCTTTTTCATGATATATTGATTTTTATTTAGTCAGGTCACATTAGTGACGTGTGCTTGTGATGTGTGTGTGTGTGTGTGTGTGTGTGCATGTAGGATAGTTAGTGTGTTCATATTGTGTATTTGTCGGGATGTGTACATGACCGATGTGTAGAGTGTGTGTGTGTGTTTAGAATGTGTGGTCTGGTGTGTATATCGCCGCGCTTGTCCACCAGACTCAATGTTGTACAGTTGGCAATTTAAATGTTTGTATTGTTTATTTTTTATGATTTCTGCATATATTTAAATTGTAAACATGAAGCCATAGTAAAGGAGAAGGGGAAAGACCTGACTGCAGAATACCTGCCTACTACTGCCATCTACTGGACATATTTTATTACTGCAGGAGTCAGTACAGAAAGTTCAGGACAAGGATGATAAATATACTGTAAAAAAATTGTTGGGAGCTGTATGAGCGTCACAAAAACATGAAACTCAAGGAATCTACTCAGAAGCAGTTGTTCTTTCTACATAAAATGTTTGGGCACATTAGGACTTTCCACTTGGTGGATATAAGTATCTTATGTTTGCTCCAAATGATATGTTGCCATAGCAACACTATTCAACGTATCAAAAAGTCCTTTACAGTGTGTCATCAGCCGTGTCTTCCAATTATTGTGCCTGATTTTGAAGCCAATTTGCTGAAAATTAGCCACAAAAGAATTTAATTTCTGAAAGTAGACACTTTCTGCTGCCAGTTGGTGGCGCTATGACTGAGACTCACGGGACCCATGTCACTGTGAGCAGGACTCTTCTCTTAACCTACTGCTGAGGTTTGATGAACGTCACTCAATTAAGACAGAAGTTATTAGCCACTTCCTGTTTCCTGTTATTCGCCGTGGCCCTTAAAGCTACGGGCCGTGTTTCAAATGTGTGTGTGTGTTTATAACACGAAATAACAACAGCAAAAGATAATAGTGACAGTCACAATAACATATTGATTCTAGGCATACTTACTAAGAATACACACACACACACACACACACACACATGTAAATATATATATATATATATATATATATATATCGTGACCTCGCGGGCATAATAACTTGTTACCGGAACAGATAAAATGTCCATTGTTAATATAGTTAAAGACTTCACACTTACTGTTGAATTCACGCACAAAACTTGATCCAAAGGGCGATTTGTAAACAATTAAACAGTCCATAAACAACTATTCAGCGGCAGCGTTTGTGTCAGTCCGCTTCACCAAAACTCAAATCTGTGAGGGAGGGGGAGGTCACGTGTGTCTGTGTCTCTTCGAGAGTGTGGGATGTGTGGTGTGATACCTCCATCTAGTGGCCATAGTTTAGTACTGCAGGAGTTAGTTTATGCAATTTAAAGCAATTAGTTAATAAACAAAATATTGTTGGGAGGCGTATGAGCATAACAAAATCGTGAAACTCAAGAGATTTACTCAGAACCAGTTGTACCTTCTATGTAAAATGTTTGGAGACATTAGGACTTTCCACTTGTTGGATATGAGTATCCTAGTTTTCCTTAAAATTTTACCTTGCCATAGCAACACTATTCAACGTATCAAAAAGTCCTTTACAGTGTGACATCAGCCGTGTCTTCCAATTATTGTGCCTGATTTTGAAGCCAATTTGCTGAAAATTAACCACAAAAGAATTTAATTTCTGAAAGTAGACACTTTCTGCTGCCAGTTGGTGGCGCTATGACTGAGACTCACGGGACCCATGTCACTGTGAGCAGGACTCTTCTCTTAACCTACTGCTGAGGTTTGATGAATGTCACTCAATTTATACAGAAGTTATTAGCCACTTCCTGTTTCCTGTTATTCGCCGTATTTTTAAGGGCTCGCCACGGCCGACCCGTTTAAGATATCAACCAGCCGTTCACAAAATTAGATCCTCAATGTCTTGAGATTATATTAGACCCTGTTTGGTCAAAAACATATGAATCCTGTAAGAGTAGTATATCACATTCCAATGGGTGCGTTTTTCAAACAACGCAAAATAACCGACTTCCTGTTCAGCGGATTCCATGACATGGGTTATGCAAGTTGTTCACCTCAATGAGATCTAAATTTATACTGGGTCTCATTCATATATGTGAAAGTGGATATGAGTTATGCAGCTTAAACTTTACAAAGTTCCAGGGGGCGCTGTACAGGCCCTGTGGCACGCCCGGGCTCCAGGCTCTCAGGGCTTCCTCACAATCAGTGAGAGTCTACACCCATACAATTTTGGAACCGTAGGTCTTTCCACTTGTAAGATATGAGAAGAATAATTTTCTTCGATTTTTTCTTGAGTTAAATCGTCACCATAGCAACGCGATTCAAATTAGAAAAAAATCCATCATGATTTCAAATGACCCATGTCTTTTCATTATTCTGACTGATTTTGAACCAAATCAGGTGAAAGTAAAGGACAAAATATTACTGATTTCCAAAAGTGACACACTTCCTGCTGCCACTTGGTGGCGCTATGGCATAGACTCATGATTGTCATATGATGTGATCAGCTTCCTACTCTTAACATACCTGTAAAGTTTCATGTGCCTAACTTAATGTACACAGAAGTTATTAGCCACTTCCTGTTTCATTTTATTCGCCATAATTTTAAAGCGTCGCCACGGCCGAACCGTTCGAGGTATCAAAAAGATCTCTGCAATTTTGCATCGGCAACTTGTTTAGATCATATTTAGCTGGTTTGGTGCGAATTGTAAAAAGTTCCTAGGAGGAGTATTTCAAATTCCATTGGGTGCGTTTTGCAAACAACTCAAAATAACTCACTTCCTGTTGATTAGTCCTGATGACATGCAGCGCGAAACTTGTTCAGTTTGATGAGATCTAAATGTTCACCGAGTTTTATAAGTATACGTGCAAGTGTGTCTGAGCTATAAGGCAAGACTCTGTAGGGGGCGCTGTGCGGGGCGTGTGCGACGCCCCGGGCCGAGCCCCACTGAGGACCTGTTGGCCGCAGATTCCAATCTGTGTGCAAATTTTGGTGAGTTTTTGAGTATGTTAAGAGGCCCGAAAGTGCCCGGATGATTGAAAGAAAAATAATAAAAAGAAAAAAAAAAAAAAAATTAAAGTTGCAAGCAACGATGACGGGCCCAAGCAACGGGCGCGGTCCCCACCCCGGGCGCACCGCACAACCTGCGTGTTATTCGAGTGTGTCAAAACCTCAAAAAAGTCATTGGCACCCGGTTGCACCGCAGAACTTGCACACAGAACGTCACACATCATACTGGGCTAATATCAGTTTGGGCCCTAAATATTTGTGTGTGTGTGTGTGTGTGTGTGTGTGTGTGTGTGTGTGTGTGTGTGTGTGTGACTAGTTAATGTGTCAGTCTGTCTCTGATGAGTAAATGTGTTTTTGTGTGTTTGTGTGTGTGTGGTGTGTGAATCTGTGTGTTAACATTAGTGATGTGTGTGTTAGTATGTCCAAGACATGTGACTTGTTAGTGGATGTGTGTGTTTCTGCGTGAGACAGAGATGTGAGTGTGTGAGTGTTATAATTTGTGATGTTATAATGTGTGAGTATGTAGGTGCTCATTTGTGTGATGTACGAGTGTATTTGTTTGTGTGTGCATGCATGTGTGTGCGTGTGTGTGAGATGTGTTTGTGTGTGTGTGTGTGTGTGTGTGTGTGTGTTTATTTAGTGTGTTAACATTAGTGATGTGTGCTTGTGTATGTTTGTGTGTATGGTGTGTTCAAATATTAGTGATTTGTGTGTGATTAATAATTGTTCGGTGTAAGTTTAAGACATTATCACGGCTGACCCGTTTGAGATATCAACATGTGTGATGTGTGTGTGAGAGTGAGGGAGAGAGGTGTGTGACAGTGATGTGATGTGATGTGATTTGTGTGTGTGTGTGTGCGTGTGTGTGTGTGCATGTGTGTGTGGGAGGTTTAGTGTGTGTGAGAGTGAGGGACAGAGGTGTGTGAGATGTAGATGTGTCAGTCTGTGTGTGACGAGTAAATGTGCTTGTGTTTGTGTATATGGAGTGTGTGTGTGTGTGTGTGTGTGTGGTTGTTTGTGTGTATGGTGTGTGAGTCTGTGTTAACATTAGTGATGTGTGTTATTAATAATGTTTCGGTGTACATATTGTGTATTTGTCGGGATGTGTACATGACCGATGTGTAGAGTGTGTGTGTGTGTTTAGAATGTGTGGTCTGGTGTGTATATCGCCGCGCTTGTCCACCAGACTCAATGTTGTACAGTTGGCAATTTAAATGTTTGTATTGTTTATTTTTTATGATTTCTGCATATATTTAAATTGTAAACATGAAGCCATAGTAAAGGAGAAGGGGAAAGACCTGACTGCAGAATACCTGCCTACTACTGCCATCTACTGGACATATTTTATTACTGCAGGAGTCAGTACAGAAAGTTCAGGACAAGGATGATAAATATACTGTAAAAAAATTGTTGGGAGCTGTATGAGCGTCACAAAAACATGAAACTCAAGGAATCTACTCAGAAGCAGTTGTTCTTTCTACATAAAATGTTTGGGCACATTAGGACTTTCCACTTGGTGGATATAAGTATCTTATGTTTGCTCCAAATGATATGTTGCCATAGCAACACTATTCAACGTATCAAAAAGTCCTTTACAGTGTATCATCAGCCGTGTCTTCCAATTATTGTGCCTGATTTTGAAGCCAATTTGCTGAAAATTAGCCACAAAAGAATTTAATTTCTGAAAGTAGACACTTTCTGCTGCCAGTTGGTGGCGCTATGACTGAGACTCACGGGACCCATGTCACTGTGAGCAGGACTCTTCTCTTAACCTACTGCTGAGGTTTGATGAATGTCACTCAATTTATACAGAAGTTATTAGCCACTTCCTGTTTCCTGTTATTCGCCGTATTTTTAAGGGCTCGCCACGGCCGACCCGTTTAAGATATCAACCAGCCCTTCACAATATTAGATCCTCAATGTCTTGAGATTATATTAGACCCTGTTTGGTCAAAAACATATGAATCCTGTAAGAGTAGTATATCACATTCCAATGGGTGCGTTTTTCAAACAACGCAAAATAACCGACTTCCTGTTCAGCGGATTCCATGACATGGGGTATGCAAGTTGTTCACCTCAATGAGATCTAAATTTATACTGGGTCTCATTCATATATGTGAAAGTGGATATGAGTTATGCAGCTTAAACTTTACAAAGTTCCAGGGGGCGCTGTACAGGCCCTGTGGCACGCCCGGGCTCCAGGCTCTCAGGGCTTCCTCACAATCAGTGAGAGTCTACACCCATACAATTTTGGAACCGTAGGTCTTTCCACTCGTAAGATATGAGAAGAATAATTTTCTTCGATTTTTTCTTGAGTTAAATCGTCACCATAGCAACACGATTCAAATTAGAAAAAAATCCTTCATGATTTCAAATGACCCATGTCTTTTCATTATTCTGACTGATTTTGAACCAAATCAGGTGAAAGTAAAGGACAAAATATTACTGATTTCCAAAAGTGACACACTTCCTGCTGCCACTTGGTGGCGCTATGACATAGACTCATGATTGTCATATGATGTGATCAGCTTCCTACTCTTAACATACCTGTAAAGTTTCATGTGCATAACTTAATGTACACAGAAGTTATTAGCCACTTCCTGTTTCATTTTATTCGCCATGATTTTAAAGCGTCGCCACGGCCGAACCGTTCGAGGTATCAAAAAGATCTCTGCAATTTTGCATCGGCAACTTGTTTAGATCATATTTAGCTGGTTTGGTGGGAATTGTAAAAATTCTCTAGGAGGAGTTTATCACATTCCATTGGGTGCGTTTTGCAAACAAGTCAAAATAACTCACTTCCTGTTGATTAGACCTGATGACATGCAGCGCAAAACTTGTTCAGTTTGATGAGATCTAAATGTTCACCGAGATTTATAAGTATACGTGCAAGTGTGTCTGAGCTATAAGGCAAGACTCTGTAGGGGGCGCTGTGCGGGGCGTGTGCGACGCCCTGGGCCGAGCCCCACTGAGGACCTGTTGGCCGCAGATTCCAATCTGTGTGCAAATTTTGGTGAGTTTTTGAGTATGTTAAGAGGCCCGAAAGTGCCCGGATGATTGAAAGAAAAATAATTAAAAAAAAAATAATAATAATAATCCTTACGAAAACAAGAGGGCCCTGCGCACTCAGTGCTTGGGCCCTAAAAAAAAAAAAAAAAATTAAAGTTGCAAGCAACGATGACGGGCCCAAGCAACGGGCGCGGTCCCCACCCCGGGCGCACCGCACAACCTGCGTGTTATTCGAGTGTGTCAAAACCTCAAAAAAGTCATTGGCACCCGGTTGCACCGCAGAACTTGCACACAGAACGTCACACATCATACTGGGCTAATATCAGTTTGGGCCCTAAATATTTGTGTGTGTGTGTGTGTGTGTGTGTGTGTGTGTGTGTGTGTGACTAGTTAATGTGTCAGTCTGTCTCTGATGAGTAAATGTGTTTTTGTGTGTTTGTGTGTGTGTGGTGTGTGAATCTGTGTGTTAACATTAGTGATGTGTGTGTTAGTATGTCCAAGACATGTGACTTGTTAGTGGATGTGTGTGTTTCTGCGTGAGACAGAGATGTGAGTGTGTGAGTGTTATAATTTGTGATGTTATAATGTGTGAGTATGTAGGTGCTCATTTGTGTGATGTACGAGTGTATTTGTTTGTGTGTGCATGCATGTGTGTGCGTGTGTGTGAGATGTGTTTGTGTGTGTGTGTGTGTGTGTTTATTTAGTGTGTTAACATTAGTGATGTGTGCTTGTGTTTGTGCATGTTTGTGTGTATGGTGTGTTCAAATATTAGTGATTTGTGTGTGATTAATAATTGTTGGGTGTAAGTTTAAGACATTATCACGGCTGACCCGTTTGAGATATCAACATGTGTGATGTGTGTGTGAGAGTGAGGGAGAGAGGTGTGTGACAGTGATGTGATGTGATGTGATTTGTGTGTGTGTGTGCGTGTGTGTGTGCGTGTGTGTGTGTGCGTGTGTGTGTGGGAGGTTTAGTGTGTGGGAGGTTTAGTGTGTGGGAGGTTTAGTGTGTGTGAGAGTGAGGGACAGAAGTGTGTGAGATGTAGATGTGTCAGTCTGTGTGTGACGAGTAAATGTGCTTGTGTTTGTGTATATGGAGTGTGTGTGTGTGTGTGTGTGTGTGTGTGTGTGTGTGTGTGTGTGTGTGTGGTTGTTTGTGTGTATGGTGTGTGAGTCTGTGTTAACATTAGTGATGTGTGTTATTAATAATGTTTCGGTGTAAGTTTAAGGATGTTCCTGAATGTGATGTCACTGTCCGTGTCACTGAATATGATGAGTGTGAGTGTGTGTCTGTCGTGAGAGATGTGTGCTATAGATGCGCAGGAGCCTCTTGTTTTCCTAAGGATCTTTTTCCTTTTTCATGATATATTGATTTTTATTTAGTCAGGTCACATTAGTGACGTGTGCTTGTGATGTGTGTGTGTGTGTGTGTGTGTGTGTGTGTGTGTGTGTGCATGTAGGATAGTTAGTGTGTTCATATTGTGTATTTGTCAGGATGTGTACATGACCGATGTGTAGAGTGTGTGTGTGTGTATGGGGTGTGTGTGTGTGTGTGTGTGTGTGTGTGTGTGTGTGTGTGTGTGTGTGTGTGTGCATGTAGGATAGTTAGTGTGTTTATATTGTGTATTTGTCGGGATGTGTACATGACCGATGTGTAGAGTGTGTGTGTGTGTGTGTGTGTGTGTGTGTGTGTTTAGAATGTGTCGTCTGGTGTGTATATCGCTGCGCTTGTCCACCAGACTCAATGTTGTACAGTTGGCAATTTAAATGTTTGTATTGTTTATTTTTTATGATTTCTGCATATATTTAAATTGTAAACATGAAGTCATAGTAAAGGAGAAGGGGAAAGACCTGACTGCAGAATACCTGCCTACTACTGCCATCTACTGGACATATTTTATTACTGCAGGAGTCAGTACAGAAAGTTCAGGACAAGGATGATAAATATACTGTAAAAATTGTTGGGAGCTGTATGAACGTCACAAAAACATGAAACTCAAGAAATCTACTCAGAACCAGTTGTTCTTCCTACATAAAATGTTTGGGCACATTAGGACTTTCCACTTGGTGGATATAAGTATCTTATATTTGCTCAAAATGATATGTTGCCATAGCAATACTATTCAACGTATCAAAAAGTCCTTTACAGTGTGACATCAGCCGTGTCTTCCAATTATTGTGCCTGATTTTGAAGCCAATTTGCTGAAAATTAGCCACAAAGGAATTTAATTTCTAAAAGTAGACACTTTCTGCTGCCAGTTGGTGGCGCTATGACTGAGACTCACGGGACCCATGTCACTGTGAGCAGGACTCTTCTCTTAACCTACCGCTGAGGTTTGATGAACGTCACACAATTTATACAGAAGTTATTAGCCACTTCCTGTTTCCTGTTATTCGCCGTGGCCCTTAAAGCTACGGGCCGTGTTTCAAATGTGTGTGTGTTTATAACACGAAATAACAACAGCAAAAGATAATAGTGACAGTCACAATAACATATTGATTCTAGGCATACTTACTAAGAATACACACACACACACACACACACACACATGTAAATATATATATATATATATCGCGACCTCGCGGGCATAATAACTTGTTACCGGAACAGATAAAATGTCCATTTTTAATATAGTTAAAGACTTCACACTTACTGTTAAATTCACGCACAAAACTTGATCCAAAGGGCGATTTGTAAACAATTAAACAGTCCATAAACAACTATTCAGCGGCAGCGTTTGTGTCAGTCCGCTTCACCAAAACTCAAATCTGTGAGGGAGGGGGAGGTCACGTGTGTCTGTGTCTCTTCGTGAGTGTGGGATGTGTGGTGTGATACCTCCATCTAGTGGCCATAGTTTAGTACTGCAGGAGTTAGTTTATGCAATTTAAAGCAATTAGTTAATAAACAAAATATTGTTGGGAGGCGTATGAGCATAACAAAATCGTGAAACTCAAGAAATTTACTCAGAACCAGTTGTACCTTCTATGTAAAATGTTTGGAGACATTAGGACTTTCCACTTGTTGGATATGAGTATCCTAGTTTTCCTTAAAATTTTACCTTGCCATAGCAACACTATTCAACGTATCAAAAAGTCCTTTACAGTGTGACATCAGCCGTGTCTTCCAATTATTGTGCCTGATTTTGAAGCCAATTTGCTGAAAATTAGCCACAAAAGAATTTAATTTCTGAAAGTAGACACTTTCTGCTGCCAGTTGGTGGCGCTATGACTGAGACTCACGGGACCCATGTCACTGTGAGCAGGACTCTTCTCTTAACCTACTGCTGAGGTTTGATGAATGTCACTCAATTTATACAGAAGTTATTAGCCACTTCCTGTTTCCTGTTATTCGCCGTATTTTTAAGGGCTCGCCACGGCCGACCCGTTTAAGATATCAACCAGCCGTTCACAATATTAGATCCTCAATGTCTTGAGATTATATTAGACCCTGTTTGGTCAAAAACATATGAATCCTGTAAGAGTAGTATATCACATTCCAATGGGTGCGTTTTTCAAACAACGCAAAATAACCGACTTCCTGTTCAGCGGATTCCATGACATGGGGTATGCAAGTTGTTCACCTCAATGAGATCTAAATTTATACTGGGTCTCATTCATATATGTGAAAGTGGATATGAGTTATGCAGCTTAAACTTTACAAAGTTCCAGGGGGCGCTGTACAGGCCCTGTGGCACGCCCGGGCTCCAGGCTCTCAGGGCTTCCTCGCAATCAGTGAGAGTCTACACCCATACAATTTTGGAGCCGTAGGTCTTTCCACTCGTAAGATATGAGAAGAATAATTTTCTTCGATTTTTTCTTGAGTTAAATCGTCACCATAGCAACGCGATTCAAATTAGAAAAAAATCCTTCATGATTTCAAATGACCCATGTCTTTTCATTATTCTGACTGATTTTGAAGCAAATCAGGTGAAAGTAAAGGACAAAATATTACTGATTTCCAAAAGTGACACACTTCCTGCTGCCACTTGGTGGCGCTATGACATAGACTCATGATTGTCATATGATGTGATCAGCTTCCTACTCTTAACATACATGTAAAGTTTCATGTGCATAACTTAATGTACACAGAAGTTATTAGCCACTTCCTGTTTCATTTTATTCGCCATAATTTTAAAGCGTCGCCACGGCCGAACCGTTCGAGGTATCAAAAAGATCTCTGCAATTTTGCATCGGCAACTTGTTTAGATCATATTTAGCTGGTTTGGTGCGAATTGTAAAAATTTCCTAGGAGGAGTTTATCACATTCCATTGGGTGCGTTTTGCAAACAACTCAAAATAACTCACTTCCTGTTGATTAGACCTGATGACATGCAGCGCGAAACTTGTTCAGTTTGATGAGATCTAAATGTTCACCGAGTTTTATAAGTATACGTGCAAGTGTGTCTGAGCTATAAGGCAAGACTCTGTAGGGGGCGCTGTGCGAGGCGTGTGCAACGCCCCGGGCCGAGCCCCACTGAGGACCTGTTGGCCGCAGATTCCAGTCTGTGTGCAAATTTTGGTGAGTTTTTGAGTATGTTAAGAGGCCCGAAAGTGCCCGGATGATTGAAAGAAAAATAATAAAAAAAAAAATAAAAAAAAAAATAATAATCCTAACGAAAACAATAGGGCCCTGCGCACTCAGTGCTTGGGCCCTAATTAAAGTTGCAAGCAACGATGACGGGCCCAAGCAACGGGGGCGGTCCCCACCCCGGGCGCACCGCACAACCTGCGTGTTATTCGAGTGTGTCAAAACCTCAAAAAAGTCATAGGCACCCGGTTGCACCGCAGAACTTGCACACAGAACGTCACACATCATACTGGGCTAATATCAGTTTGGGCCCTAAATATTTGTGTGTGTGTGTGTGTGTGTGTGTGTGTGTGTGTGTGTGTGTGTGTGTGTGTGTGTGACTAGTTAATGTGTCAGTCTGTCTCTGATGAGTAAATGTGTTTTTGTGTGTTTGTGTGTGTGTGGTGTGTGAATCTGTGTGTTAACATTAGTGATGTGTGTGTTAGTATGTCCAAGACATGTGACTTGTTAGTGGATGTGTGTGTTTCTGCGTGAGACAGAGATGTGAGTGTGTGAGTGTTATAATTTGTGATGTTATAATGTGTGAGTATGTAGGTGCTCATTTGTGTGATGTACGAGTGTATTTGTTTGTGTGTGCATGCATGTGTGTGCGTGTGTGTGAGATGTGTTTGTGTGTGTGTGTGTGTGTGTGTGTGTGTGGTTGTTTGTGTGTATAGTGTGTGAGTCTGTGTTAACATTAGTGATGTGTGTTATTAATAATGTTTCGGTGTAAGTTTAAGGATGTTCCTGAATGTGATGTCACTGTCCGTGTCACTGAATATGATGAGTGTGAGTGTGTGTCTGTCGTGAGAGATGTGTGCTATAGATGCGCAGGAGCCTCTTGTTTTCCTAAGGATCTTTTTCCTTTTTCATGATATATTGATTTTTATTTAGTCAGGTCACATTAGTGACGTGTGCTTGTGATGTGTGTGTGTGTGTGTGTGTGTGTGTGTGTGTGCATGTAGGATAGTTAGTGTGTTCATATTGTGTATTTGTCGGGATGTGTACATGACCGATGTGTAGAGTGTGTGTGTGTGTTTAGAATGTGTGGTCTGGTGTGTATATCGCCGCGCTTGTCCACCAGACTCAATGTTGTACAGTTGGCAATTTAAATGTTTGTATTGTTTATTTTTTATGATTTCTGCATATATTTAAATTGTAAACATGAAGCCATAGTAAAGGAGAAGGGGAAAGACCTGACTGCAGAATACATGCCTACTACTGCCATCTACTGGACATATTTTATTACTGCAGGAGTCAGTACAGAAAGTTCAGGACAAGGATGATAAATATACTGTAAAAAAAATGTTGGGAGCTGTGTGAGCATCACAAAAACATGAAACTCAAGGAATCTACTCAGAAGCAGTTGTTCTTTCTACATAAAATGTTTGGGCACATTAGGACTTTCCACTTGGTGGATATAAGTATCTTATGTTTGCTCCAAATGATATGTTGCCATAGCAACACTATTCAACGTATCAAAAAGTCCTTTACAGTGTGACATCAGCCGTGTCTTCCAATTATTGTGCCTGATTTTGAAGCCAATTTGCTGAAAATTAGCCACAAAAGAATTTAATTTCTGAAAGTAGACACTTTCTGCTGCCAGTTGGTGGCGCTATGACTGAGACTCACGGGACCCATGTCACTGTGAGCAGGACTCTTCTCTTAACCTACTGCTGAGGTTTGATGAACGTCACTCAATTTAGACAGAAGTTATTAGCCACTTCCTGTTTCCTCTTATTCGCCGTGGCCCTTAAAGCTACGGGCCGTGTTTCAAATGTGTGTGTGTTTATAACACGAAATAACAACAGCAAAAGATAATAGTGACAGTCACAATAACATATTGATTCTAGGCATACTTACTAAGAATACACACACACACACACACACACACACACACACACACATGTAAATATATATATATATGTCGTGACCTCGCGGGCATAATAACTTGTTACCGGAACAGATAAAATGTCCATTGTTAATATAGTTAAAGACTTCACACTTACTGTTGAATTCACGCACAAAACTTGATCCAAAGGGCGATTTGTAAACAATTAAACAGTCCATAAACAACTATTCAGCGGCAGCGTTTGTGTCAGTCCGCTTCACCAAAACTCAAATCTGTGAGGGAGGGGGAGGTCACGTGTGTCTGTGTGCCTCTCCGTGTGTGTGGGATGTGTGGTGTGATACCTCCATCTAGTGGCCATAGTTTAGTACTGCAGGAGTTAGTTTATACACTTTTTTAAAACAATGAGTTAATAAACATAAAATATTGTTGGGAGCTGTATGAGCAT
This sequence comes from Clarias fuscus, assembly GCA_030347435.1. Taxonomy (NCBI): domain Eukaryota; kingdom Metazoa; phylum Chordata; class Actinopteri; order Siluriformes; family Clariidae; genus Clarias; species Clarias fuscus. Next base: position 3,104,137 of record CM059230.1, on the reverse strand, counting down.
AACAAAATCGTGAAACTCAAGAAATTTACTCAGAACCAGTTGTACCTTCTATGTAAAATGTTTGGAGACATTAGGACTTTCCACTAGTTGGATATGAGTATCCTAGTTTTCCTTAAAATTTTACCTTGCCATAGCAACACTATTTAACATAGCAAAAAGTCCTTTACAGGGTGACATCAGCCATGGCTTCCAATTATTGTGCCTGATTTTGAAACCAATTAGCTGAAAATTAGCCCCAAAAGAATTTAATTTCTGAAAGTAGACACTTTCTGCTGCCAGTTGGTGGCGCTATGACTGAGACTCACGGGACCCATGTCACTGTGAGCAGGACTCTTCTCTTAACCTACTGCTGAGGTTTGATGAATGTCACTCAATTTATACAGAAGTTATTAGCCACTTCCTGTTTCCTGTTATTCGCCGTAGGTTTAAGGGCTCGCCACGGCCGACCCGTTTGAGATATCAACCAGCCCTTCACAATATTAGATCCTCAATGTCTTGAGATTATATTAGACCCTGTTTGGTCAAAAACCTATGAATCCTGTAAGAGTAGTATATCACATTCCAATGGGTGCGTTTTTCAATCAACGCCAAATAACTGACTTCCTGTTCAGCGGATTCCAGTATGGGATATGCAAGTTGTTCATCTCAATGAGATCTAAATTTCTACTGGGTCTCATGCATATATGTCAAAGTGGATATGAATTATGCAGCTAAATTTTTTACAAAGTTCCAGGGGGCGCTGTCCAGGCCCTGAGCCACGCCCGGTCTCCAGGCTCTCAGGCCTTACTCATAATCAGTTTCAGTGTATAGCCGTAAAAGTTTGGAACCGTAGGTCTTTCCACTCGTACGATATGAGAAGATTTATTTTTTTGCACTTCATTTTAGGTTTTTTCTCTAGATAAATCGTCGCCATAACAAGACGATTCAAATTATAAAAAAATCCTTCATGGTCTCAAATCATCCATGTCTTTTCATTATTCTGACTGATTTTGAACCAAATCAGGTGAAAGTAAAGGCCAAAATATTAGTGATTTCCAAAAGTGACACACTTCCTGCTGCCAGTTGGTGGCGCTATGACATAGACTCATGATTGTCATTTGATGTGATCATCTTCCTACTCTTAACACACCTGTAAAGTTTCATATGCATAACGTAATGTACACACAAGTTATTAGCCACTTCCTGTTTCATTTTATTCGCCATAATTTTAAAGCGTCGCCACGGCCGAACCGTTCGAGGTATCAAAAAGATCTCTGCAATTTTGCATCGGCAACTTGTTTAGATCATATTTGCCTGGTTTGGTGGAAATTCTGTAAATTTCCTAGGAGGAGTATTTCAAATTCCATTGGGTGCGTTTTGCAAAGACCTCAAAATAACTCACTTCCTGTTGATTAGCCCTGATGACATGCATTGCAAAACTTGTTCAGCTTGATGAGATCTAAATGTACACCGAGTTTTCTGAGTGTGCGTGCAAGTGTCTCTGAGCTATGAGGCACGATTTTCTAGGGGGCGCTGTGACGGGCGTGTGCGACTCCCCGGGCCGAGCCCCACTGAGGACCTGATGGCCGCGGATTCCAATCTGGATGCAAATTTTGATGAGTTTTTGAGTATGTTAAGGACCCCAAAAGTACCAAAAGTGTGGAAAAAAAATAATTAAAAAAAAAAAAAAAAAAAAAAAATTAAAGTTGCAAGCAACGATGACGGGCCCAAGCAACGGGCGCGGTCCCCACCCCGGGCGCACCGCACAACCTGCGTGTTATTCGAGTGTGTCAAAACCTCGAAAAAGTCATTGCCACCCGGTTGCACCGCGGAACTTGCACACCGAACGTCACACATCATACTGGGCTAATATCAGTTTGGGCCCTAAATATGTGTGTGTGTGTGTGTGTGTGTGTGTGTGTGTGTGTGTGACTAGTTAATGTGTCAGTCTGTCTCTGATGAGTAAATGTGTTTTTGCGTGTTTGTGTGTGTGTGGTGTGTGAGTCTGTGTGTTAACATTAGTGATGTGTGTGTTAGTATGTCTAAGACATGTGACTTGTTAGTGGATGTGTGTGTTTCTGCGTGAGGGTGTGTGAGACAGAGATGTGAGTGTGTGAGTGTTATAATTTGTGATGTTATAATGTGTGTTTATGTAGGTGCTCATTTGTGTATTGTACGAGTGTATTTGTTTGTGTGTGCATGCATGTGTGTGCGTGTGTGTGAGAGGTGTTTTTTTGTGTGTGTGTGTGTGTGTGTGTGTGTGTTTCTGTGTGTGTGTTTATTTAGTGTGTTAACATTAGTGATGTGTGCTTGTGTTTGTGCATGTTTGTGTGTATGGTGTCTGCATCTGTGTGTTAATATTAGTGATGTGTGTGTTATTAATAATTGTTGGGTGTAAGTTTAAGACATTATCACGGCTGATACGTTTGAGATATCAAAATGTGTGATGTGTGTGTGAGAGTGAGGGAGAGAGGTGTGTGACAGTGATGTGATGTGAGGTCAAGTTTGAGTATGACACGCAATGGGTTTTATTTGATGCTGATGCTGGATCAGTCTTTGGCTTGTCCTGTGTGTGTGTGTGTGTGTGTGTGTGTGTGTGTGTGTGTGTGTGTGTGTGTGTGTGTGTGTGTGTGTGTGTGTGTGAGAGAGAGAGAGAGAGAGAGTGAGGGAGAGAGGTGTGTGACATGTAGATGTGTCAGTCTGTGTGTGACGAGTAAATGTGCTTGTGTGAGTTTGTGTATATGGTGTGTGTGTGTGTGTTTGTTTGTAGATGTTTGTGTGTATGGTGTGTGAGTCTGTGTGTGAACATTAGTGATGTGTGTGATAAATAATTTATCGGTGTAAGTTTAAGGATGTTCCTGAATGTGATGTCACATATAATGTGTGTGTGTATGTTGTACAGTGGGCAATTTAAATGTTTGTATTGTTTATTTTTTATCATTTCTGCATATGTTGAAATAGTAAACATGAAGGCATAGTAAAGGAAAAGGGGAAAGACCTGACTGCAGAATACCTGCCTACTACTGCCATCTACTGGACATATTTTATTACTGCAGGAGTCAGTGGACACAGTTCAGACCAAGGCTGATAAATATACTGTAAAAATTGTTGGGAGCTGTGTGAGCATCACAAAAACATGAAACTCAAGAAATCTACTCAGAAGCAGTTGTTCCTTCTACCTAAAATGTTTGGGCACATTAGGACTTTCCACTTGGTGGATATAAGTATCTTATATTTGCTCAAAATGATATGTTGCCATAGCAACACTATTCAACGTATTAAAAAGTCCTTTACAGTGTGACATCAGCCGTGTCTTCCAATTATTGTGCCTGATTTTGAAGCCAATTTGCTGAAAATTAGTCACAAAAGAATTTAATTTCTAAAAGTAGACACTTTCTGCTGCCAGTTGGTGGCGCTATGACTGAGACTCACGGGACCCATGTCACTGTGAGCAGGACTCTTCTCTTAACCTACTGCTGAGGTTTGATGAACGTCACTCAATTTATACAGAAGTTATTAGCCACTTCCTGTTTCCTGTTATTCGCCGTAGGTTTAAGGGCTCGCCACGGCCGACCCGTTTAAGATATCAACCAGCCCTTCACAATATTAGATCCTCAATGTCTTGAGATTATATTAGACCCTGTTTGGTCAAAAACCTATTAATCCTGTAAGAGTAGTAGATCACATTCCAATGGGTGCGTTTTTCAAACAACGCCAAATAACTGACTTCCTGTTCAGCGGATTCCATGACATGGGGTATGCAAGTTGTTCATCTCAATGAGATCTAAATTTATACTGGGTCTCATTCATATATGTGAAAGTGGATATGAGTTATGCAGCTGAAACTTTACAAAGTTCCAGGGGGCGCTGTACAGGCCCTGTGCCACGCCCGGGCTCCAGGCTCTCAGGGCTTCCTCACAATCAGTGAGAGTCTACACCCATACAATTTGGGACCCGTAGGTCTTTCCACTCGTAAGATATGAGAAGAATAGTTGTCTTCGATTTTTTCTTGAGTTAAATCGTCACCATAGCAACACGATTCAAATTAGAAAAAAAATCCTTCATGATTTCAAATGACCCATGTCTTTTCATTATTCTGACTGATTTTGAACCAAATCAGGTGAAAGTAAAGGACAAAATATTACTGATTTCCAAAAGTGACACACTTCCTGCTGCCACTTGGTGGCGCTATGACATAGACTCATGGTTGTCATATGATGTGATCAGCTTCCTGCTCTTAACATACCTGTAAAGTTTCATGTGCCTAACTTAATGTACACAGAAGTTATTAGCCACTTCCTGTTTCATTTTATTCGCCTTAATTTTAAAGCGTCGCCACGGCCGAACCGTTCGAGGTATCAAAAAGATCTCTGCAATTTTGCATCGGCAACTTGTTTAGATCATATTTAGCTGGTTTGGTGCGAATTGTAAAAAGTTCCTAGGAGGAGTATTTCAAATTCCATTGCGTGCGTTTTGTAAACAACTCAAAATAACTCACTTCCTGTTGATTAGTCCTGATGACATGCAGCGCGAAACTTGTTCAGTTTGATGAGATCTAAATGTTCACCGAGTTTTATAAGTATACGTGCAAGTGTGTCTGAGCTATAAGGCAAGACTCTGTAGGGGGCGCTGTGCGGGGCGTGTGCGACGCCCCGGGCCGAGCCCCACTGAGGACCTGTTGGCCGCAGATTCCAATCTGTCTGCAAATTTTGGTGAGTTTTTGAGTATGTTAAGAGGCCCGAAAGTGCCCGGATGATTGAAAGAAAAATAATTAAAAAAAAATAAAAAATAAAAAAAAAAATAATAATCCTAACGAAAACAATAGGGCCCTGCGCACTCAGTGCTTGGGCCCTAATTAAAATTGCAAGCAACGATGACGGGCCCAAGCAACGGGCGCGGTCCCCACCCCGGGCGCACCGCACAACCTGCGTGTTATTCGAGTGTGTCAAAACCTCGAAAAAGTCATTGGCACCCGGTTGCACCGCGGAACTTGCACACCGAACGTCACACATCATACTGGGCTAATATCAGTTTGGGCCCTAAATATGTGTGTGTGTGTGTGTGTGTGTGTGTGTGTGTGTGTGAGACTAGTTAATGTGTCAGTCTGTCTCTGATGAGTAAATGTGTTTTTGCGTGTTTGTGTGTGTGTGGTGTGTGAGTCTGTGTGTTAACATTAGTGATGTGTGTGTTAGTATGTCTAAGACATGTGACTTGTTAGTGGATGTGTGTGTTTCTGCGTGAGGGTGTGTGAGACAGAGATGTGAGTGTGTGAGTGTTATAATTTGTGATGTTATAATGTGTGTTTATGTAGGTGCTCATTTGTGTATTGTACGAGTGTATTTGTTTGTGTGTGCATGCATGTGTGTGCGTGTGTGTGAGAGGTGTTTTTTTGTGTGTGTGTGTGTGTGTGTGTGTGTGTGTGTGTGTGTGTGTGTGTGTGTGTGTGTTTCTGTGTGTGTGTTTATTTAGTGTGTTAACATTAGTGATGTGTGCTTGTGTTTGTGCATGTTTGTGAGTATGGTGTCTGCATCTGTGTGTTAATATTAGTGATGTGTGTTATTAATAATTGTTGGGTGTAAGTTTAAGACATTATCACGGCTGACCCGTTTAAGATATCAAAATGTGATGTGTGTGTGAGAGTGAGGGAGAGAGGTGTGTGACAGTGATGTGATGTGATGTGTGTGTGTGTGTGTGTGTGTGTGTGTGTGAGAGAGAGTCAGGGAGAGAGGTGTGTGACATGTAGATGTGTCAGTCTGTGTGTGACGAGTAAATGTGCTTGTGTGAGTTTGTGTATATGGTGTGTGTGTGTGTGTGTGTGTATGGTGTGTGAGTCTGTGTGTTAATATTGGTGATGTGTGTTATGAATAATTTATCGGTGTAAGTTTAAGGATGTTCCTGAATGTGATGTCACTGTCTGTGTCACTGAATATAATGAGTGTGTGTGTGTGTGGTGTGTAAGTCTGTGTTAACAGTAGTGTGTGTTAGTATGTTTAAGATATGTGACTTGTTAATGGGTGTGTGTGTTTCTGCGTGAGGGTGTGTGAGACAGAGATGTGAGTGTGTGAGTGTTACAATTTGTGATGTTATAATGTGTGTGTATGTAGGTGTGCATGTGTGTGATATATGAGTGTAATTGTTTGTGTGTGTGCATGCATGTGTGTGAGATATCTTTGTGTTTGTGTGTGTGTTTATTTAGTGTGTTAACATTAGAGATGTGTGCTTGTGTTTGTGCATGTTTGTGTGTATGGTGTCTGCATCTGTGTGTTAATATTAGTGATGTGTGTGTTATTAATAATTGTTGGGTGTAAGTTTAAGACATTATCACGGCTGACCCGTTTGAGATATCAAAATGTGTGATGTGTGTGTGAGAGTGAGGGAGAGAGGTGTGTGACAGTGATGTGATGTGAGGTCAAGTTTGAGTATGACACGCAATGGGATTTATTTGATGCTGATGCTGGATCAGTCTTTGGCTTGTCCTGTGTGTGTGTGTGTGTGTGTGTGTGTGTGTGAGAGAGAGAGAGAGAGTGAGGGAGAGAGGTGTGTGACATGTAGATGTGTCAGTCTGTGTGTGACGAGTAAATGTGCTTGTGTGAGTTTGTGTATATGGTGTGTGTGTGTGTGTTTGTTTGTAGATGTTTTTGTGTATGGTGTGTGAGTCTGTGTGTGAACATTAGTGATGTGTGTGATAAATAATTTATCGGTGTAAGTTTAAGGATGTTCCTGAATGTGATGTCACTGTCTGTGTCACTGAATATAATGAGTGTGTGTGTGTGTGTGTGTGTGTGTGTGTGTGTGTGAGAGTGAGGGAGAGAGGTGTGTGACATGTAGATGTGTCAGTATGTGTGTGACGAGTAAATGTGCTTGTGTTTGTGCGAGTTTGTGTATATGGTGTGTGTGTGTGTGTGTGTGTGTGTGTGTGTGTGTGTGTGTGTGTGTGTGTATGGTGTGTGAGTCTGTGTGTTAATATTGGTGATGTGTGTTATAAATAAATTATCGGTGTAAGGTTAAGGATGTTCCTGAATGTGATGTCACATATAATGTGTGTGTGTGTGTGTGTGTGTGTGTGTGTGTGTATGTTGTACAGTGGGCAATTTAAATGTTTCTATTGTATATTTTTGATCATTTCTGCATATGTTTAAATTGTAAACATGAAGCCATAGTAAAGGAGAAGGGGAAAGACCTGACTGCAGAATACCTGCCTATTACTGCCATCTACTGGACATATTTTATTACTGCAGGACTGAGTGGAGACAGTTCAGGCCAAAGCTGATAAATATACTGTAAAAATTGTTGGGAGCTGTGTGAGCATCACAAAAACATGAAACTCAAGAAATCTACTCAGAAGCAGTTGTTCTTTCTACCTAAAATGTTTGGGCACATTATGATTTTCCACTTGGTGGATATAAGTATCTTATATTTGCTCAAAATGATATGTTGCCATAGCAATACTATTCAACGTATCAAAAAGTCCTTTACAGTGTCACATCAGCCGTGTCTTCCAATTATTGTGCCTGATTTTGAAGCCAATTTGCTGAAAATTAGCCACAAAAGAATTTAATTTCTGAAAGTAGACACTTTCTGCTGCCAGTTGGTGGCGCTATGACTGAGACTCACGGGACCCATGTCACTGTGAGCAGGACTCTTCTCTTAACCTACTGCTGAGGTTTGATGAATGTCACTCAATTTATACAGAAGTTATTAGCCACTTCCTGTTTCCTGTTATTCGCCGTAGGTTTAAGGGCTCGCCACGGCCGACCCGTTTGAGATATCAACCAGCCCTTCACAATATTAGATCCTCAATGTCTTGAGATTATATTAGACCCTGTTTGGTCAAAAACATATGAATCCTGTAAGAGTAGTATATCACATTCCAATGGGTGCGTTTTTCAATCAACGCCAAATAACTGACTTCCTGTTCAGCGGATTCCAGTATGGGATATGCAAGTTGTTCATCTCAATGAGATCTAAATTTCTACTGGGTCTCATTCATATATGTGAAAGTGGATATGAATTATGCAGCTAAATTTTTTACAAAGTTCCAGGGGGCGCTGTCCAGGCCCTGAGCCACGCCCGGTCTCCAGGCTCTCAGGCCTTACTCATAATCAGTTTCAGTGTATAGCCGTAAAAGTTTGGAACCGTAGGTCTTTCCACTCGTACGATATGAGAAGATTTATTTTTTTGCACTTCATTTTAGGTTTTTTCTCTAGATAAATCGTCGCCATAACAAGACGATTCAAATTATAAAAAAATCCTTCATGGTCTCAAATCATCCATGTCTTTTCATTATTCTGACTGATTTTGAACCAAATCAAGTGAAAGTAAAGGCCAAAATATTAGTGATTTCCAAAAGTGACACACTTCCTGCTGCCAGTTGGTGGCGCTATGACATAGACTCATGATTGTCATTTGATGTGATCATCTTCCTACTCTTAACACACCTGTAAAGTTTCATATGCATAACGTAATGTACACAGAAGTTATTAGCCACTTCCTGTTTCATTTTATTCGCCATAATTTTAAAGCGTCGCCACGGCCGAACCGTTCGAGGTATCAAAAAGATCTCTGCAATTTTGCATCGGCAACTTGTTTAGATCATATTTGCCTGGTTTGGTGGAAATTCTGTAAATTTCCTAGGAGGAGTATTTCAAATTCCATTGGGTGCGTTTTGCAAAGACCTCAAAATAACTCACTTCCTGTTGATTAGCCCTGATGACATGCATTGCAAAACTTGTTCAGCTTGATGAGATCTAAATGTACACGGAGTTTTCTGAGTGTGCGTGCAAGTGTCTCTGAGCTATGAGGCACGATTTTCTAGGGGGCGCTGTGACGGGCGTGTGCGACTCCCCGGGCCGAGCCCCACTGAGGACCTGATGGCCGCGGATTCCAATCTGGATGCAAATTTTGATGAGTTTTTGAGTATGTTAAGGACCCCAAAAGTACCAAAAGTGTGGAAAAAAAATAATAAAAAAAAAAAAAAAAAAAAAAAAAATAATAATCCTAACGAAAACAATAGGGCCCTGCGCACTCAGTGCTTGGGCCCTAATTAAAGTTGCAAGCAACGATGACGGGCCCAAGCAACGGGCGCGGTCCCCACCCCGGGCGCACCGCACAACCTGCGTGTTATTCGAGTGTGTCAAAACCTCGAAAAAGTCATTGGCACCCGGTTGCACCGCGGAACTTGCACACCGAACGTCACACATCATACTGGGCTAATATCAGTTTGGGCCCTAAATATGTGTGTGTGTGTGTGTGTGTGTGTGTGTGTGTGTGTGACTAGTTAATGTGTCAGTCTGTCTCTGATGAGTAAATGTGTTTTTGCGTGTTTGTGTGTGTGTGGTGTGTGAGTCTGTGTGTTAACATTAGTGATGTGTGTGTTAGTATGTCTAAGACATGTGACTTGTTAGTGGATGTGTGTGTTTCTGCGTGAGGGTGTGTGAGACAGAGATGTGAGTGTGTGAGTGTTATAATTTGTGATGTTATAATGTGTGTTTATGTAGGTGCTCATTTGTGTATTGTACGAGTGTATTTGTTTGTGTGTGCATGCATGTGTGTGCGTGTGTGTGAGAGGTGTTTTTTTGTGTGTGTGTGTGTGTGTGTGTGTGTGTGTGTGTGTGTGTGTTTCTGTGTGTGTGTTTATTTAGTGTGTTAACATTAGTGATGTGTGCTTGTGTTTGTGCATGTTTGTGAGTATGGTGTCTGCATCTGTGTGTTAATATTAGTGATGTGTGTTATTAATAATTGTTGGGTGTAAGTTTAAGACATTATCACGGCTGACCCGTTTGAGATATCAAAATGTGTGATGTGTGTGTGAGAGTGAGGGAGAGAGGTGTGTGACAGTGATGTGATGTGATGTGTGTGTGTGTGTGTGTGTGTGTGTGTGTGTGTGTGTGTGTGTGTGTGTGTGTGTGTGTGTGTGAGAGAGAGTCAGGGAGAGAGGTGTGTGACATGTAGATGTGTCAGTCTGTGTGTGACGAGTAAATGTGCTTGTGTGAGTTTGTGTATATGGTGTGTGTGTGTGTGTGTGTGTATGGTGTGTGAGTCTGTGTGTTAATATTGGTGATGTGTGTTATGAATAATTTATCGGTGTAAGTTTAAGGATGTTCCTGAATGTGATGTCACTGTCTGTGTCACTGAATATAATGAGTGTGTGTGTGTGGTGTGTAAGTCTGTGTTAACAGTAGTGTGTGTTAGTATGTTTAAGATATGTGACTTGTTAATGGGTGTGTGTGTTTCTGCGTGAGGGTGTGTGAGACAGAGATGTGAGTGTGTGAGTGTTACAATTTGTGATGTTATAATGTGTGTGTATGTAGGTGTGCATGTGTGTGATGTATGAGTGTACTTGTTTGTGTGTGTGCATGCATGTGTGTGAGATATCTTTGTGTTTGTGTGTGTGTTTATTTAGTGTGTTAACATTAGAGATGTGTGCTTGTGTTTGTGCATGTTTGTGTGTATGGTGTCTGCATCTGTGTGTTAATATTAGTGATGTGTGTGTTATTAATAATTGTTGGGTGTAAGTTTAAGACATTATCACGGCTGACCCGTTTGAGATATCAAAATGTGTGATGTGTGTGTGAGAGTGAGGGAGAGAGGTGTGTGACAGTGATGTGATGTGAGGTCAAGTTTGAGTATGACACGCAATGGGATTTATTTGATGCTGATGCTGGATCAGTCTTTGGCTTGTCCTGTGTGTGTGTGTGTGTGTGTGTGTGTGTGTGTGTGTGTGTGTGTGTGTGTGTGTGTGTGTGTGTGTGTGTGTGTGTGTGTGAGAGAGAGAGAGAGTGAGGGAGAGAGGTGTGTGACATGTAGATGTGTCAGTCTGTGTGTGACAAGTAAATGTGCTTGTGTGAGTTTGTGTATATGGTGTGTGTGTGTGTGTTTGTTTGTAGATGTTTTTGTGTATGGTGTGTGAGTCTGTGTGTGAACATTAGTGATGTGTGTGATAAATAATTTATCGGTGTAAGTTTAAGGATGTTCCTGAATGTGATGTCACTGTCTGTGTCACTGAATATAATGAGTGTGTGTGTGTGTGTGTGTGTGTGTGTGTGTGTGTGTGTGTGTGTGTGTGTGTGAGAGTGAGTGAGAGAGGTGTGTGACATGTAGATGTGTCAGTATGTGTGTGACGAGTAAATGTGCTTGTGTTTGTGTATATGGAGTGTGTGTGTGTGTGTGTGTGTGTGTGTGTGTGTGTGTGTGTGTGTGTGTGTGTGTGTGGTTGTTTGTGTGTATGGTGTGTGAGTCTGTGTTAACATTAGTGATGTGTGTTATTAATAATGTTTCGGTGTAAGTTTAAGGATGTTCCTGAATGTGATGTCACTGTCCGTGTCACTGAATATGATGAGTGTGAGTGTGTGTCTGTCGTGAGAGATGTGTGCTATAGATGCGCAGGAGCCTCTTGTTTTCCTAAGGATCTTTTTCCTTTTTCATGATATATTGATTTTTATTTAGTCAGGTCACATTAGTGACGTGTGCTTGTGATGTGTGTGTGTGTGTGTGTGCATGTAGGATAGTTAGTGTGTTCATATTGTGTATTTGTCGGGATGTGTACATGACTGATGTGTAGAGTGTGTGTGTGTGTGTGTGTGTGTGTGTTTAGAATGTGTGGTCTGGTGTGTATATCGCCGCGCTTGTCCACCAGACTCAATGTTGTACAGTTGGCAATTTAAATGTTTGTATTGTTTATTTTTTATGATTTCTGCATATATTTAAATTGTAAACATGAAGCCATAGTAAAAAAGAAGGGGAAAGACCTGACTGCAGAATACCTGCCTACTACTGCCATCTACTGGACATATTTTATTACTGCAGGAGTCAGTACAGAAAGTTCAGGACAAGGATGATAAATATACTGTAAAAAAAATGTTGGGAGCTGTATGAGCATCACAAAAACATGAAACTCAAGGAATCTACTCAGAAGCAGTTGTTCTTTCTACATAAAATGTTTGGGCACATTAGGACTTTCCACTTGGTGGATATAAGTATCTTATGTTTGCTCCAAATGATATGTTGCCATAGCAACACTATTCAACGTATCAAAAAGTCCTTTACAGTGTGTCATCAGCCGTGTCTTCCAATTATTGTGCCTGATTTTGAAGCCAATTTGCTGAAAATTAGCCACAAAAGAATTTAATTTCTAAAAGTAGACACTTTCTGCTGCCAGTTGGTGGCGCTATGACTGAGACTCACGGGACCCATGTCACTGTGAGCAGGACTCTTCTCTTAACCTACCGCTGAGGTTTGATGAACGTCACTCAATTAAGACAGAAGTTATTAGCCACTTCCTGTTTCCTGTTATTCGCCGTGGCCCTTAAAGCTACGGGCCGTGTTTCAAATGTGTGTGTGTTTATAACACGAAATAACAACAGCAAAAGATAATAGTGACAGTCACAATAACATATTGATTCTAGGCATACATACTAAGAATACACACACACACACACACATGTAAATATATATATATATATATCGCGACCTCGCGGGCATAATAACTTGTTACCGGAACAGATAAAATGTCCATTGTTAATATAGTTAAAGACTTCACACTTACTGTTGAATTCACGCACAAAACTTGATCCAAAGGGCGATTTGTAAACAATTAAACAGTCCATAAACAACTATTCAGCGGCAGCGTTTGTGTCAGTCCGCTTCACCAAAACTCAAATCTGTGAGGGAGGGGGAGGTCACGTGTGTCTGTGTGCGTCTCTTCGTGAGTGTGGGATGTGTGGTGTGATACCTCCATCTAGTGGCCATAGTTTAGTACTGCAGGAGTTAGTTTATGCAATTTAAAGCAATTAGTTAATAAACAAAATATTGTTGGGAGGCGTATGAGCATAACAAAATCGTGAAACTCAAGAAATTAACTCAGAACCAGTTGTACCTTCTATGTAAAATGTTTGGAGACATTAGGACTTTCCACTTGTTGGATATGAGTATCCTAGTTTTCCTTAAAATTTTACCTTGCCATAGCAACACTATTCAACGTATCAAAAAGTCCTTTACAGTGTGACATCAGCCGTGTCTTCCAATTATTGTGCCTGATTTTGAAGCCAATTTGCTGAAAATTAACCACAAAAGAATTTAATTTCTGAAAGTAGACACTTTCTGCTGCCAGTTGGTGGCGCTATGACTGAGACTCACGGGACCCATGTCACTGTGAGCAGGACTCTTCTCTTAACCTACTGCTGAGGTTTGATGAATGTCACTCAATTTATACAGAAGTTATTAGCCACTTCCTGTTTCCTGTTATTCGCCGTATTTTTAAGGGCTCGCCACGGCCGACCCGTTTAAGATATCAACCAGCCGTTCACAATATTACATCCTCAATGTCTTGAGATTATATTAGACCCTGTTTGGTCAAAAACATATGAATCCTGTAAGAGTAGTATATCACATTCCAATGGGTGCGTTTTTCAAACAACGCAAAATAACCGACTTCCTGTTCAGCGGATTCCATGACATGGGTTATGCAAGTTGTTCAACTCAATGAGATCTAAATTTATACTGGGTCTCATTCATATATGTGAAAGTGGATATGAGTTATGCAGCTTAAACTTTACAAAGTTCCAGGGGGCGCTGTACAGGCCCTGTGCCACGCCCGGGCTCCAGGCTCTCAGGGCTTCCTCACAATCAGTGAGAGTCTACACCCATACAATTTTGGAACCGTAGGTCTTTCCACTCGGAAGATATGAGAAGAATAATTTTCTTCGATTTTTTCTTGAGTTAAATCGTCACCATAGCAACGCGATTCAAATTAGAAAAAAATCCGTCATGATTTCAAATGACCCATGTCTTTTCATTATTCTGACTGATTTTGAACCAAATCAGGTGAAAGTAAAGGACAAAATATTACTGATTTCTAAAAGTGACACACTTCCTGCTGCCACTTGGTGGCGCTATGGCATAGACTCATGATTGTCATATGATGTGATCAGCTTCCTACTCTTAACATACCTGTAAAGTTTCATGTGCCTAACTTAATGTACACAGAAGTTATTAGCCACTTCCTGTTTCATTTTATTCGCCATAATTTTAAAGCGTCGCCACGGCCGAACCGTTCGAAGTATCAAAAAGATCTCTGCAATTTTGCATCGGCAACTTGTTTAGATCATATTTAGCTGGTTTGGTGCGAATTGGAAAAATTTCCTAGGAGGAGTTTATCACATTCCATTGGGTGCGTTTTGCAAACAACTCAAAATAACTCACTTCCTGTTGATTAGTCCTGATGACATGCAGCGCGAAACTTGTTCAGTTTGATGAAATCTAAATGTTCACCGAGTTTTATAAGTATACGTGCAAGTGTGTCTGAGCTATAAGGCAAGACTCTGTAGGGGGCGCTGTGCGGGGCGTGTGCGACGCCCCGGGCCGAGCCCCACTGAGGACCTGTTGGCCGCAGATTCCGGTCTGTCTGCAAATTTTGGTGAGTTTTTGAGTATGTTAAGAGGGCCGAAAGTGCCCGGATGATTGAAAGAAAAATAATAATAAAAAAAAAAAAAAGAAAAATTAAAGTTGCAAGCAACGATGACGGGCCCAAGCAACGGGCGCGGTCCCCACCCCGGGCGCACCGCACAACCTGCGTGTTATTCGAGTGTGTCAAAACCTCAAAAAAGTCATCGGCACCCGGTTGCACCGCAGAACTTGCACACAGAACGTCACACATCATACTGGGCTAATATCAGTTTGGGCCTTAAATCTTTGTGTGTGTGTGTGTGTGTGTGTGTGTGTGTGTGTGTGTGTGTGTGTGTGTGTGTGTGACTAGTTAATGTGTCAGTCTGTCTCTGATGAGTAAATGTGTTTTTGCGTGTTTGTGTGTGTGTGGTGTGTGAGTCTGTGTGTTAACATTAGTGAGGTGTGTGTTAGTATGTCTAAGACATGTGACTTGTTAGTGGATGTGTGTGTTTCTGCGTGAGGGTGTGTGAGACAGAGATGTGAGTGTGTGAGTGTTATAATTTGTGATGTTATAATGTGTGTGTGTATGTAGGTGCTTATTTGTGTGATGTATGAGTGTATTTGTTTGTGTTTGTGCATGCATGTGTGTGAGATATATTTGTGTTTGTGTAGGTGTGTGTGTGTGTGTTTATTTAGTGTGTTAACATTAGTGATGTGTGCTTGTGTTTGTGCATGTTTGTGTGTATGGTGTGTGCATCTGTGTGCAAATATTAGTGATTTGTGTGTGATTAATAATTGTTGGGTGTAAGTTTAAGACATTATCACAGCTGATCCGTTTGAGATATCAAAATGTGTGATGTGTGTGTGAGAGTGAGGGAGAGAGGTGTGTGACAGTGATGTGATGTATGTGTGTGTGTGTGTGTGTGTGTGTGTGTGTGTGTGTGTGTGTGTGTGTGTGTGTGTGTGTGTGGGAGAGAGGTGTGTGACATGTAGATGTGTCAGTATGTGTGTGACGAGTAAATGTGCTTGTGTTTGTGCGAGTTTGTGTATATGTTGTGTGCGTGTGTGTGTGTGTGTGTGTATGGTGTGTGAGTCTGTGTGTTAATATTGGTGATGTGTGTTATAAATAAATTATCGGTGTAAGTTTAAGGATGTTCCTGAATGTGATGTCACATATAATGTGTGTGTGTGTGTGTGTGTGTGTGTGTGTGTGTGTATATATGTTGTACAGTGGGCAATTTAAATGTTTCTATTGTTTATTTTTGATCATTTCTGCATATGTTTAAATTGTAAACATGAAGCCATAGTAAAGGAGAAGGGGAAAGACCTGACTGCAGAATACCTGCCTACTACTGCCATCTACTGGACATATTTTATTACTGCAGGACTGAGTGGAGACAGTTCAGGCCAAAGCTGATAAATATACTGTAAAAATTGTTGGGAGCTGTATGAGCATCACAAAAACATGAAACTCAAGAAATCTACTCAGAAGCAGTTGTTCTTTCTACCTAAAATGTTTGGGCACATTAGGACTTTCCACTTGGTGGATATAAGTATCTTATATTTGCTCAAAATGATATGTTGCCATAGCAATACTATTCAACGTATCAAAAAGTCCTTTACAGTGTCACATCAGCCGTGTCTTCCAATTATTGTGCCTGATTTTGAAGCCAATTTGCTGAAAATTAGCCACAAAAGAATTTAATTTCTGAAAGTAGACACTTTCTGCTGCCAGTTGGTGGCGGTATGACTGAGACTCACGGGACCCATGTCACTGTGAGCAGGACTCTTCTCTTAACCTACTGCTGAGGTTTGATGAATGTCACTCAATTTATACAGAAGTTATTAGCCACTTCCTGTTTCCTGTTATTCGCCATAGGTTTAAGGGCTCGCCACGGCCGACCCGTTTAAGATATCAACCAGCCCTTCACAATATTAGATCCTCAATGTCTTGAGATTGTATTGGACCCTGTTTGGTCAAAAATATATGAATCCTGTAAGAGTAGTAGATCACATTCCAATGGGTGCGTTTTTCAAACAACGCTAAATAACCGACTTCCTGTTCAGCGGATTCCAGTATGGGATATGCAAGTTGTTCACCTCAATGAGATCTAAATTTATACTGGGTCTCATTCATATATGTGAAAGTGGATATGAGTTATGCAGCTTAAACTTTACAAAGTTCCAGGGGGCGCTGTACATGCCCTGTGGCACTCCCGGGCTCCAGGCTCTCAGGGCTTCCTCACAATCAGTGAGAGTCTACACCCATACAATTTTGGAACCGTAGGTCTTTCCACTCGTAAGATATGAGACGAATAATTTTCTTCGATTTTTTCTTGAGTTAAATCGTCACCATAGCAACACGATTCAAATTAGAAAAAAATCCTTCATGATTTCAAATGACCCATGTCTTTTCATTATTCTGACTGATTTTGAACCAAATCAGGTGAAAGTAAAGGACAAAATATTACTGATTTCCAAAAGTGACACACTTCCTGCTGCCACTTGGTGGCGCTATGACATAGACTCATGATTGTCATATGATGTGATCAGCTTCCTACTCTTAACATACTTTTAAAGTTTCATGTGCCTAACTTAATGTACACAGAAGTTATTAGCCACTTCCTGTTTCATTTTATTCGCCATAATTTTAAAGCGTCGCCACGGCCGAACCGTTCGAGGTATCAAAAAGATCTCTGCAATTTTGCATCGGCAACTTGTTTAGATCATATTTAGCTGGTTTGGTGTGAATTGTAAAAATTTCCTAGGAGGAGTTCATCACATTCCATTGGGTGCGTTTTGCAAACAACTCAAAATAACTCACTTCCTGTTGATTACACCTGATGACATGCAGCGCGAAACTTGTTTAGTTTGATGAGATCTAAATGTTCACCGAGTTTTATAAGTATACGTGCAAGTGTGTCTGAGCTATAAGGCAAGACTCTGTAGGGGGCGCTGTGCGGGGCGTGTGCGACGCCCCGGGCCGAGCCCCACTGAGGACCTGATGGCCGCAGATTCCAACCTGTCTGCAAATTTTGATGACTTTTTGAGTATGTTAAGGACCCCAAAAGTGCCCGGATGATTGAAAGAAAAATAATAAAAAAATAAATAAAAATAATAATCCTAACGAAAACAATAGGGCCCTGCGCACTACAGTGCTTGGGCCCTAATAAATAATCCGTAGAAAAACAAGAGGGCCCTGCGCACTCAGTGCTTGGGCCCTAAAAATAATAATAATAATCCTAACGAAAACAATAGGGCCCTGCGCACTCAGTGCTTGGGCCCTAATAAATAACAATTAAAGTTGCAAGCAACGATGACGGGCCCAAGCAACGGGCGCGGTCCCCACCCCGGGCGCACCGCACAACCTGCGTGTTATTCGAGTGTGTCAAAACCTCAAAAAAGTCATTGGCACCCGGTTGCACCGCAGAACTTGCACACAGAACGTCACACATCATACTGGGCTAATATCAGTTTGGGCCCTAAATATTTGTGTGTGTGTGTGTGTGTGTGTGTGTGTGTGTGTGTGTGTGACTAGTTAATGTGTCAGTCTGTCTCTGATGAGTAAATGTGTTTTTGTGTGTTTGTGTGTGTGTGGTGTGTGAGTCTGTGTGTTAACATTAGTGATGTGTGTGTTAGTATGTCCAAGACATGTGACTTGTTAGTGGATGTGTGTGTTTCTGCGTGAGACAGAGATGTGAGTGTGTGAGTGTTATAATTTGTGATGTTATAATGTGTGAGTATGTAGGTGCTCATTTGTGTGATGTACGAGTGTATTTGTTTGTGTGTGCATGCATGTGTGTGCGTGTGTGTGAGATGTGTTTGTGTGTGTGTGTGTGTGTGTTTATTTAGTGTGTTAACATTAGTGATGTGTGCTTGTGTATGTTTGTGTGTATGGTGTGTTCAAATATTAGTGATTTGTGTGTGATTAATAATTGTTCGGTGTAAGTTTAAGACATTATCACGGCTGACCCGTTTGAGATATCAACATGTGTGATGTGTGTGTGAGAGTGAGGGAGAGAGGTGTGTGACAGTGATGTGATGTGATTTGTGTGTGTGTGTGTGTGTGTGTGTGTGTGTGTGTGTGCGTGTGTGTGTGTGCATGTGTGTGTGGGAGGTTTAGTGTGTGGGAGGTTTAGTGTGTGTGAGAGTGAGGGACAGAGGTGTGTGAGATGTAGATGTGTCAGTCTGTGTGTGACGAGTAAATGTGCTTGTGTTTGTGTATATGGAGTGTGTGTGTGTGTGTGTGTGTGTGTGTGGTTGTTTGTGTGTATGGTGTGTGAGTCTGTGTTAACATTAGTGATGTGTGTTATTAATAATGTTTCGGTGTAAGTTTAAGGATGTTCCTGAATGTGATGTCACTGTCCGTGTCACTGAATATGATGAGTGTGAGTGTGTGTCTGTCGTGAGAGATGTGTGCTATAGATGCGCAGGAGCCTCTTGTTTTCCTAAGGATCTTTCTCCTTTTTCATGATATATTGATTTTTATTTAGTCAGGTCACATTAGTGACGTGTGCTTGTGATGTGTGTGTGTGTGTGTGTGTGTGTGTGTGTGTGTGTGTGCATGTAGGATAGTTAGTGTGTTCATATTGTGTATTTGTCGGGATGTGTACATGACCGATGTGTAGAGTGTGTGTGTGTGTTTAGAATGTGTGGTCTGGTGTGTATATCGCCGCGCTTGTCCACCAGACTCAATGTTGTACAGTTGGCAATTTAAATGTTTGTATTGTTTATTTTTTATGATTTCTGCATATATTTAAATTGTAAACATGAAGCCATAGTAAAGGAGAAGGGGAAAGACCTGACTGCAGAATACATGCCTACTACTGCCATCTACTGGACATATTTTATTACTGCAGGAGTCAGTACAGAAAGTTCAGGACAAGGATGATAAATATACTGTAAAAAAAATGTTGGGAGCTGTGTGAGCATCACAAAAACATGAAACTCAAGGAATCTACTCAGAAGCAGTTGTTCTTTCTACATAAAATGTTTGGGCACATTAGGACTTTCCACTTGGTGGATATAAGTATCTTATGTTTGCTCCAAATGATATGTTGCCATAGCAACACTATTCAACGTATCAAAAAGTCCTTTACAGTGTGACATCAGCCGTGTCTTCCAATTATTGTGCCTGATTTTGAAGCCAATTTGCTGAAAATTAACCACAAAAGAATTTAATTTCTGAAAGTAGACACTTTCTGCTGCCAGTTGGTGGCGCTATGACTGAGACTCACGGGACCCATGTCACTGTGAGCAGGACTCTTCTCTTAACCTACTGCTGAGGTTTGATGAACGTCACTCAATTTAGACAGAAGTTATTAGCCACTTCCTGTTTCCTGTTATTCGCCGTGGCCCTTAAAGCTACGGGCCGTGTTTCAAATGTGTGTGTGTTTATAACACGAAATAACAACAGCAAAAGATAATAGTGACAGTCACAATAACATATTGATTCTAGGCATACTTACTAAGAATACACACACACACACACACACACACACACACACACACACACATGTAAATATATATATATATGTCGTGACCTCGCGGGCATAATAACTTGTTACCGGAACAGATAAAATGTCCATTGTTAATATAGTTAAA
This sequence comes from Clarias fuscus, assembly GCA_030347435.1. Classification (NCBI taxonomy): domain Eukaryota; kingdom Metazoa; phylum Chordata; class Actinopteri; order Siluriformes; family Clariidae; genus Clarias; species Clarias fuscus. Next base: position 3,084,172 of record CM059230.1, on the reverse strand, counting down.
GACTTCACACTTACTGTTGAATTCACGCACAAAACTTGATCCAAAGGGCGATTTGTAAACAATTAAACAGTCCATAAACAACTATTCAGCGGCAGCGTTTGTGTCAGTCCGCTTCACCAAAACTCAAATCTGTGAGGGAGGGGGAGGTCACGTGTGTCTGTGTGCCTCTCCGTGTGTGTGGGATGTGTGGTGTGATACCTCCATCTAGTGGCCATAGTTTAGTACTGCAGGAGTTAGTTTATACACTTTTTTAAAACAATGAGTTAATAAACATAAAATATTGTTGGGAGCTGTATGAGCATAACAAAATCGTGAAACTCAAGAAATTTACTCAGAACCAGTTGTACCTTCTATGTAAAATGTTTGGAGACATTAGGACTTTCCACTAGTTGGATATGAGTATCCTAGTTTTCCTTAAAATTTTACCTTGCCATAGCAACACTATTTAACATAGCAAAAAGTCCTTTACAGGGTGACATCAGCCATGGCTTCCAATTATTGTGCCTGATTTTGAAACCAATTAGCTGAAAATTAGCCCCAAAAGAATTTAATTTCTGAAAGTAGACACTTTCTGCTGCCAGTTGGTGGCGCTATGACTGAGACTCACGGGACCCATGTCACTGTGAGCAGGACTCTTCTCTTAACCTACTGCTGAGGTTTGATGAATGTCACTCAATTTATACAGAAGTTATTAGCCACTTCCTGTTTCCTGTTATTCGCCGTAGGTTTAAGGGCTCGCCACGGCCGACCCGTTTGAGATATCAACCAGCCCTTCACAATATTAGATCCTCAATGTCTTGAGATTATATTAGACCCTGTTTGGTCAAAAACCTATGAATCCTGTAAGAGTAGTATATCACATTCCAATGGGTGCGTTTTTCAATCAACGCCAAATAACTGACTTCCTGTTCAGCGGATTCCAGTATGGGATATGCAAGTTGTTCATCTCAATGAGATCTAAATTTCTACTGGGTCTCATGCATATATGTCAAAGTGGATATGAATTATGCAGCTAAATTTTTTACAAAGTTCCAGGGGGCGCTGTCCAGGCCCTGAGCCACGCCCGGTCTCCAGGCTCTCAGGCCTTACTCATAATCAGTTTCAGTGTATAGCCGTAAAAGTTTGGAACCGTAGGTCTTTCCACTCGTACGATATGAGAAGATTTATTTTTTTGCACTTCATTTTAGGTTTTTTCTCTAGATAAATCGTCGCCATAACAAGACGATTCAAATTATAAAAAAATCCTTCATGGTCTCAAATCATCCATGTCTTTTCATTATTCTGACTGATTTTGAACCAAATCAGGTGAAAGTAAAGGCCAAAATATTAGTGATTTCCAAAAGTGACACACTTCCTGCTGCCAGTTGGTGGCGCTATGACATAGACTCATGATTGTCATTTGATGTGATCATCTTCCTACTCTTAACACACCTGTAAAGTTTCATATGCATAACGTAATGTACACACAAGTTATTAGCCACTTCCTGTTTCATTTTATTCGCCATAATTTTAAAGCGTCGCCACGGCCGAACCGTTCGAGGTATCAAAAAGATCTCTGCAATTTTGCATCGGCAACTTGTTTAGATCATATTTGCCTGGTTTGGTGGAAATTCTGTAAATTTCCTAGGAGGAGTATTTCAAATTCCATTGGGTGCGTTTTGCAAAGACCTCAAAATAACTCACTTCCTGTTGATTAGCCCTGATGACATGCATTGCAAAACTTGTTCAGCTTGATGAGATCTAAATGTACACCGAGTTTTCTGAGTGTGCGTGCAAGTGTCTCTGAGCTATGAGGCACGATTTTCTAGGGGGCGCTGTGACGGGCGTGTGCGACTCCCCGGGCCGAGCCCCACTGAGGACCTGATGGCCGCGGATTCCAATCTGGATGCAAATTTTGATGAGTTTTTGAGTATGTTAAGGACCCCAAAAGTACCAAAAGTGTGGAAAAAAAAAAAAAAAAAAAAAAAAAAAAAAAAAAATTAATAATAATCCTAACGAAAACAATAGGGCCCTGCGCACTCAGTGCTTGGGCCCTAATTAAAGTTGCAAGCAACGATGACGGGCCCAAGCAACGGGCGCGGTCCCCACCCCGGGCGCACCGCACAACTTGCGTGTTATTCGAGTGTGTCAAAACCTCGAAAAAGTCATTGGCACCCGGTTGCACCGCGGAACTTGCACACCGAACGTCACACATCATACTGGGCTAATATCAGTTTGGGCCCTAAATATGTGTGTGTGTGTGTGTGTGTGTGTGTGTGTGTGTGTGTGTGTGTGTGTGTGTGTGTGTGACTAGTTAATGTGTCAGTCTGTCTCTGATGAGTAAATGTGTTTTTGCGTGTTTGTGTGTGTGTGGTGTGTGAGTCTGTGTGTTAACATTAGTGATGGGTGTGTTAGTATGTCTAAGACATGTGACTTGTTAGTGGATGTGTGTGTTTCTGCGTGAGGGTGTCTGAGACAGAGATGTGAGTGTGTGAGTGTTATAATTTGTGATGTTATAATGTGTGAGTATGTAGGTGCTCATTTGTGTATTGTACGAGTGTATTTGTTTGTGTGTGCATGCATGTGTGTGCGTGTGTGTGAGAGGTGTTTTTGTGTGTGTGTGTGTGTGTGTGTGTGTGTGTTTCTGTGTGTGTGTTTATTTAGTGTGTTAACATTAGGGATGTGTGCTTGTGTTTTTGCATGTTTGTGTGTATGGTGTGTTCAAATATTAGTGATTTGTGTGTGATTAATAATTGTTGGGTGTAAGTTTAAGACATTATCACGGCTGACCCGTTTGAGATATCAAAATGTGTGATGTGTGTGTGAGAGTGAGGGAGAGAGGTGTGTGACAGTGATATGATGTGATGTGTGTGTGTGTGTGTGTGTGTGTGAGAGAGAGTCAGGGAGAGAGGTGTGTGACATGTAGATGTGTCAGTCTGTGTGTGACGAGTAAATGTGCTTGTGTGAGTTTGTGTATATGGTGTGTGTGTGTGTGTGTGTGTGTGTGTGTATGGTGTGTGAGTCTGTGTGTTAATATTGGTGATGTGTGTTATGAATAATTTATCGGTGTAAGTTTAAGGATGTTCCTGAATGTGATGTCACTGTCTGTGTCACTGAATATAATGAGTGTGTGTGTGTGGTGTGTAAGTCTGTGTTAACAGTAGTGTGTGTTAGTATGTTTAAGATATGTGACTTGTTAATGGGTGTGTGTGTTTCTGCGTGAGGGTGTGTGAGACAGAGATGTGAGTGTGTGAGTGTTACAATTTGTGATGTTATAATGTGTGTGCATGTGTGTGATGTACGAGTGTACTTGTTTGTGTGTGTGCATGCATGTGTGTGAGATATCTTTGTGTTTGTGTGTGTGTTTATTTAGTGTGTTAACATTAGTGATGTGTGCTTGTGTTTGTGCATGTTTGTGTGTATGGTGTCTGCATCTGTGTGTTAATATTAGTGATGTGTGTGTTATTAATAATTGTTGGGTGTAAGTTTAAGACATTATCACGGCTGATACGTTTGAGATATCAAAATGTGTGATGTGTGTGTGAGAGTGAGGGAGAGAGGTGTGTGACAGTGATGTGATGTGAGGTCAAGTTTGAGTATGACACGCAATGGGTTTTATTTGATGCTGATGCTGGATCAGTCTTTGGCTTGTCCTGTGTGTGTGTGTGTGTGTGTGTGTGTGTGTGTGTGTGTGTGTGTGTGTGTGTGTGTGTGTGTGTGTGTGTGAGAGAGAGAGAGAGAGTGAGGGAGAGAGGTGTGTGACATGTAGATGTGTCAGTCTGTGTGTGACGAGTAAATGTGCTTGTGTGAGTTTGTGTATATGGTGTGTGTGTGTGTGTTTGTTTGTAGATGTTTGTGTGTATGGTGTGTGAGTCTGTGTGTGAACATTAGTGATGTGTGTGATAAATAATTTATCGGTGTAAGTTTAAGGATGTTCCTGAATGTGATGTCACATATAATGTGTGTGTGTATGTTGTACAGTAGGCAATTTAAATGTTTGTATTGTTTATTTTTTATAATTTCTGCATATGTTGAAATAGTAAACATGAAGGCATAGTAAAGGAAAAGGGGAAAGACCTGACTGCAGAATAACTGCCTACTACTGCCATCTACTGGACATATTTTATTACTGCAGGAGTCAGTGGACACAGTTCAGACCAAGGCTGATAAATATACTGTAAAAATTGTTGGGAGCTGTATGAGCATCACAAAAACATGAAACTCAAGAAATCTACTCAGAAGCAGTTGTTCCTTCTACCTAAAATGTTTGGGCACATTAGGACTTTCCACTTGGTGGATATAAGTATCTTATATTTGCTCAAAATTATATGTTGCCATATCAACACTATTCAACGTATCAAAAAGTCCTTTACAGTGTGACATCAGCCATGTCTTCCAATTATTGTGCCTGATTTTGAAGCCAATTTGCTGAAAATTAGTCACAAAAGAATTTAATTTCTGAAAGTAGACACTTTCTGCTGCCAGTTGGTGGCGCTATGACTGAGACTCACGGGACCCATGTCACTGTGAGCAGGTTTCTTCTCTTAACCTACTGCTGAGGTTTGATGAACGTCACTCAATTTATACAGAAGTTATTAGCCACTTCCTGTTTCCTGTTATTCGCCGTAGGTTTAAGGGCTCGCCACGGCCGACCCGTTTAAGATATCAACCAGCCCTTCACAATATTACATCCTCAATGTCTTGAGATGGTATTAGACCCTGTTTGGTCAAAAACCTATTAATCCTGTAAGAGTAGTAGATCACATTCCAATGGGTGCGTTTTTCAAACAACGCCAAATAACTGACTTCCTGTTCAGCGGATTCCATGACATGGGGTATGCAAGTTGTTCATCTCAATGAGATCTAAATTTATACTGGGTCTCATTCATATATGTGAAAGTGGATATGAGTTATGCAGCTTAAACTTTACAAAGTTCCAGGGGGCGCTGTACAGGCCCTGTGGCACGCCCGGGCTCCAGGCTCTCAGGGCTTCCTCACAATCAGTGAGAGTCTACACCCATACAATTTGGGACCCGTAGGTCTTTCCACTCGTAAGATATGAGAAAAATAGTTGTCTTCGATTTTTTCTTGAGTTAAATCGTCACCATAGCAAGACGATTCAAATTAGAAAAAAAATCCTCCATGATTTCAAATGACCCATGTCTTTTCATTATTCTGACTGATTTTGAACCAAATCAGGTGAAAGTAAAGGACAAAATATTACTGATTTCCAAAAGTGACACACTTCCTGCTGCCACTTGGTGGCGCTATGACATAGACTCATGATCGTCATATGATGTGATCAGCTTCCTACTCTTAACACACCTGTAAAGTTTCATGTGCATAACTTAATGTACACAGAAGTTATTAGCCACTTCCTGTTTCATTTTATTCGCCATAATTTTAAAGCGTCGCCACGGCCGAACCGTTCGAGGTATCAAAAAGATCTCTGCAATTTTGCATCGGCAACTTGTTTAGATCATATTTAGCTGGTTTGGTGCGAATTGGAAAAATTTCCTAGGAGGAGTTTATCACATTCCATTGGGTGCGTTTTGCAAACAACTCAAAATAACTCACTTCCTGTTGATTAGACCTGATGACATGCAGCGCGAAACTTGTTTAGTTTGATGAGATCTAAATGTTCACCGAGTTTTATAAGTATACGTGCAAGTGTGTCTGAGCTATAAGGCAAGACTCTGTAGGGGGCGCTGTGCGGGGCGTGTGCGACGCCCCGAGCCGAGCCCCACTGAGGACCTGTTGGCCGCAGATTCCAATCTGTGTGCAAATTTTGGTGAGTTTTTGAGTATGTTAAGAGGTCCGAAAGTGCCCGGATGATTGAAAGAAAAATAATAAAAAATAAAAAAATAAAAAAAATAATAATAATCCTAACGAAAACAAGAGGGCCCTGCGCACTCAGTGCTTGGGCCCTAATAATCCTTAGGAAAACAAGAGGGCCCTGCGCACTCAGTGCTTGGGCCCTAAAAAAATAATAATCCTAACGAAAACAAGAGGGCCCTGCGCACTCAGTGCTTGGGCCCTAATAATCCTAACGAAAACAAGAGGGCCCTGCGCACTCAGTGCTTGGGCCCTAATTAAAGTTGCAAGCAACGATGACGGGCCCAAGCAACGGGCGCGGTCCCCACCCCGGGCGCACCGCACAACCTGCGTGTTATTCGAGTGTGTCAAAACCTCGAAAAAGTCATTGGCACCCGGTTGCACCGCGGAACTTGCACACCGAACGTCACACATCATACTGGGCTAATATCAGTTTGGGCCCTAAATATGTGTGTGTGTGTGTGTGTGTGTGTGTGTGTGTGTGTGTGTGTGTGACTAGTTAATGTGTCAGTCTGTCTCTGATGAGTAAATGTGTTTTTGCGTGTTTGTGTGTGTGTGGTGTGCGAGTCTGTGTGTTAACATTAGTGATGTGTGTGTTAGTATGTCTAAGACATGTGACTTGTTAGTGGATGTGTGTGTTTCTGCGTGAGGGTGTGTGAGACAGAGATGTGAGTGTGTGAGTGTTATAATTTGTGATGTTATAATGTGTGTTTATGTAGGTGCTCATTTGTGTATTGTACGAGTGTATTTGTTTGTGTGTGCATGCATGTGTGTGCGTGTGTGTGAGAGGTGTTTTTTTGTGTGTGTGTGTGTGTGTGTGTGTGTTTCTGTGTGTGTGTTTATTTAGTGTGTTAACATTAGTGATGTGTGCTTGTGTTTGTGCATGTTTGTGTGTATGGTGTGTTCAAATATTAGTGATTTGTGTGTGATTAATAATTGTTGGGTGTAACTTTAAGACATTATCACGGCTGACCCGTTTGAGATATCAAAATGTGTGATGTGTGTGAGAGTGAGGGAGAGAGGTGTGTGACAGTGATGTGATGTGATGTGTGTGTGTGTGTGTGTGTGTGTGTGTGTGAGAGAGAGTCAGGGAGAGAGGTGTGTGACATGTAGATGTGTCAGTCTGTGTGTGACGAGTAAATGTGCTTGTGTGAGTTTGTGTATATGGTGTGTGTGTGTGTGTGTGTGTGTGTGTGTGTGTGTGTGTGTGTGTGTGTGTGTGTATGGTGTGTGAGTCTGTGTGTTAATATTGGTGATGTGTGTTATAAATAATTTATCGGTGTAAGTTTAAGGATGTTCCTGAATGTGATGTCACTGTCTGTGTCACTGAATATAATGAGTGTGTGTGTGGTGTGTAAGTCTGTGTTAACAGTAGTGTGTGTTAGTATGTTTAAGATATGTGACTTGTTAATGGGTGTGTGTGTTTCTGCGTGAGGGTGTGTGAGACAGAGATGTGAGTGTGTGAGTGTTACAATTTGTGATGTTATAATGTGTGTGCATGTGTGTGATGTATGAGTGTACTTGTTTGTGTGTGTGCATGCATGTGTGTGAGATATCTTTGTGTTTGTGTGTGTGTTTATTTAGTGTGTTAACATTAGTGATGTGTGCTTGTGTTTGTGCATGTTTGTGAGTATGGTGTCTGCATCTGTGTGGTAATATTAGTGATGTGTGTGTTATTAATAATTGTTGGGTGTAAGTTTAAGACATTATCACGGCTGACCCGTTTGAGATATCAAAATGTGTGATGTGTGTGTGAGAGTGAGGGAGAGAGGTGTGTGACAGTGATGTGATGTGATGTGATGTGTGTGTGTGTGTGTGTGTGTGTGTGTGTGTGTGTGTGAGTGAGAGTGAGGGAGAGAGGTGTGTGACATGTAGATGTGTCAGTCTGTGTGTGACGAGTAAATGTGCTTGTGTTTGGGTGAGTTTGTGTATATGGTGTGTGTGTGTGTGTGTGTGTATGGTGTGTGAGTCTGTGTGTTAATATTGGTGATGTGTGTTATGAATAATTTATCGGTGTAAGTTTAAGGATGTTCCTGAATGTGATGTCACTGTCTGTGTCACTGAATATAATGAGTGTGTGTGTGTGTGTGTGTGTGTGTGTGTGTGTGTGTGTGTGTGTGTGTGTGTGTGAGAGAGTGAGGGAGAGAGGTGTGTGACATGTAGATGGGCCAGTCTGTGTGTGACGAGTAAATGTGCTTGTGTTTGTGCGTGTTCATGTATATGGTGTGTGTGTGTGTGTGTGTGTGTGTGTGTGTGTGTGTGTGTGTGTGTGTATGGTGTGTGAGTCTGGTGTTAATATTGGTGATGTGTCTTATGAATAATTTATCGGTGTAAGTTTAAGGATGTTCCTGAATGTGATGTCACATATAATGTGTGTGTGTATGTTGTACAGTGGGCAATTTAAATGTTTGTATTGTTTATTTTTTATAATTTCTGCATATGTTTAAATAGTAAACATGAAGGCATAGTAAAGGAAAAGGGGAAAGACCTGACTGCAGAATAACTGCCTACTACTGCCATCTACTGGACATATTTTATTACTGCAGGAGTCAGTGGACACAGTTCAGACCAAGGCTGATAAATATACTGTAAAAATTGTTGGGAGCTGTGTGAGCATCACAAAAACATGAAACTCAAGAAATCTACTCAGAACCAGTTGTTCTTTCTACCTAAAATGTTTGGGCACATTAGGACTTTTCACTTGGTGGATATAAGTATCTTATATTTGCTCAAAATTATATGTTGCCATAGCAACACTATTCAACGTATCAAAAAGTCCTTTACAGTGTGACATCAGCCGTGTCTTCCAATTATTGTGCCTGATTTTGAAGCCAATTTGCTGAACCCTAGCCACAAAAGAATTTAATTTCTGAAAGTAGACACTTTCTGCTGCCAGTTGGTGGCGCTATGACTGAGACTCACGGAACCCATGTCACTGTGAGCAGGATTCTTCTCTTAACCTACCGCTGAGGTTTGATGAACGTCACTCAATTTATACAGAAGTTATTAGCCACTTCCTGTTTCCTGTTATTCGCCGTATTTTTAAGGGCTCGCCACGGCCGACCCGTTTAAGATATCAACCAGCCGTTCACAATATTAGATCCTCAATGTCTTGAGATTATATTAGACCCTGTTTGGTCAAAAACATATGAATCCTGTAAGAGTAGTATATCACATTCCAATGGGTGCGTTTTTCAAACAACGCCAAATAACCGACTTCCTGTTCAGCGGATTCCATGACATGGGGTATGCAAGTTGTTCACCTCAATGAGATCTAAATTTATACTGGGTCTCATTCATATATGTGAAAGTGGATATGAGTTATGCAGCTTAAACTTTACAAAGTTCCAGGGGGCGCTGTACAGGCCCTGTGGCACGCCCGGGCTCCAGGCTCTCAGGGCTTCCTCACAATCAGTGAGAGTCTACACCCATACAATTTTGGAACCGTAGGTCTTTCCACTCGTAAGATATGAGAAGAATCATTTTCTTCGATTTTTTCTTGAGTTAAATCGTCACCATAGCAACGCGATTCAAATTAGAAAAAAAATCCTTCATGATTTCAAATGACCCATGTCTTTTCATTATTCTGACTGATTTTGAACCAAATCAGGTGAAAGTAAAGGACAAAATATTACTGATTTCCAAAAGTGACACACTTCCTGCTGCCACTTGGTGGCGCTATGACATAGACTCATGATTGTCATATCATGTGATCAGCTTCCTACTCTTAATATACCTGTAAAGTTTCATGCGCATAACTTAATGTACACAGAAGTTATTAGCCACTTCCTGTTTCATTTTATTCGCCATAATTTTAAAGCGTCGCCACGGCCGAACCGTTCGAGGTATCAAAAAGATCTCTGCAATTTTGCATCGGCAACTTGTTTAGATCATATTTAGCTGGTTTGGTGCGAATTGGAAAAATTTCCTAGGAGGAGTTTATCACATTCCATTGGGTGCGTTTTGCAAACAACTCAAAATAACTCACTTCCTGTTGATTAGACCTGATGACATGCAGCGCGAAACTTGTTTAGTTTGATGAGATCTAAATGTACACCGAGTTTTATAAGTATATGTGCAAGTGTGTCTGAGCTATAAGGCAAGACTCTCTAGGGGGCGCTGTGCGGGGCGTGTGCGACGCCCGGAGCCGAGCCCCACTGAGGACCTGTTGGCCGCAGATTCCAATCTGTGTGCAAATTTTGGTGAGTTTTTGAGTATGTTAAGAGGCCCGAAAGTGCCCGGATGATTGAAAGAAAAATAATAAAAAAAAAAATAAAAAAAAAAATAATAATCCTAACGAAAACAATAGGGCCCTGCGCACTCAGTGCTTGGGCCCTAATTAAAGTTGCAAGCAACGATGACGGGCCCAAGCAACGGGCGCGGTCCCCACCCCGGGCGCACCGCACAACCTGCGTGTTATTCGAGTGTGTCAAAACCTCGAAAAAGTCATTGGCACCCGGTTGCACCGCGGAACTTGCACACCGAACGTCACACATCATACTGGGCTAATATCAGTTTGGGCCCTAAATATGTGTGTGTGTGTGTGTGTGTGTGTGTGTGTGTGTGACTAGTTAATGTGTCAGTCTGTCTCTGATGAGTAAATGTGTTTTTGCGTGTTTGTGTGTGTGTGGTGTCTGCATCTGTGTGTTAATATTAGTGATGTGTGTTATTAATAATTGTTGGGTGTAAGTTTAAGACATTATCACGGCTGACCCGTTTGAGATATCAAAATGTGTGATGTGTGTGTGAGAGTGAGGGAGAGAGGTGTGTGACAGTGATGTGATGTGATGTGTGTGTGTGTGTGTGTGTGTGTGTGTGAGAGAGAGTCAGGGAGAGAGGTGTGTGACATGTAGATGTGTCAGTCTGTGTGTGACGAGTAAATGTGCTTGTGTGAGTTTGTGTATATGGTGTGTGTGTGTGTGTGTGTGTATGGTGTGTGAGTCTGTGTGTTAATATTGGTGATGTGTGTTATGAATAATTTATCGGTGTAAGTTTAAGGATGTTCCTGAATGTGATGTCACTGTCTGTGTCACTGAATATAATGAGTGTGTGTGTGTGGTGTGTAAGTCTGTGTTAACAGTAGTGTGTGTTAGTATGTTTAAGATATGTGACTTGTTAATGGGTGTGTGTGTTTCTGCGTGAGGGTGTGTGAGACAGAGATGTGAGTGTGTGAGTGTTACAATTTGTGATGTTATAATGTGTGTGTATGTAGGTGTGCATGTGTGTGATATATGAGTGTACTTGTTTGTGTGTGTGCATGCATGTGTGTGAGATATCTTTGTGTTTGTGTGTGTGTTTATTTAGTGTGTTAACATTAGAGATGTGTGCTTGTGTTTGTGCATGTTTGTGTGTATGGTGTCTGCATCTGTGTGTTAATATTAGTGATGTGTGTGTTATTAATAATTGTTGGGTGTAAGTTTAAGACATTATCACGGCTGACCCGTTTGAGATATCAAAATGTGTGATGTGTGTGTGAGAGTGAGGGAGAGAGGTGTGTGACAGTGATGTGATGTGAGGTCAAGTTTGAGTATGACACGCAATGGGATTTATTTGATGCTGATGCTGGATCAGTCTTTGGCTTGTCCTGTGTGTGTGTGTGTGTGTGTGTGTGTGTGTGTGTGTGTGTGTGTGTGAGAGAGAGAGAGAGAGTGAGGGAGAGAGGTGTGTGACATGTAGATGTGTCAGTCTGTGTGTGACGAGTAAATGTGCTTGTGTGAGTTTGTGTATATGGTGTGTGTGTGTGTGTTTGTTTGTAGATGTTTTTGTGTATGGTGTGTGAGTCTGTGTGTGAACATTAGTGATGTGTGTGATAAATAATTTATCGGTGTAAGTTTAAGGATGTTCCTGAATGTGATGTCACTGTCTGTGTCACTGAATATAATGAGTGTGTGTGTGTGTGTGTGTGTGTGTGTGTGTGTGTGTGTGTGTGTGTGTGTGTGTGTGAGAGTGAGGGAGAGAGGTGTGTGACATGTAGATGTGTCAGTATGTGTGTGACGAGTAAATGTGCTTGTGTTTGTGCGAGTTTGTGTATATGGTGTGTGTGTGTGTGTGTGTGTGTGTGTGTGTGTGTGTATGGTGTGTGAGTCTGTGTGTTAATATTGGTGATGTGTGTTATAAATAAATTATCGGTGTAAGGTTAAGGATGTTCCTGAATGTGATGTCACATATAATGTGTGTGTGTGTGTGTGTGTGTGTGTGTGTGTGTGTGTATATGTTGTACAGTGGGCAATTTAAATGTTTCTATTGTATATTTTTGATCATTTCTGCATATGTTTAAATTGTAAACATGAAGCCATAGTAAAGGAGAAGGGGAAAGACCTGACTGCAGAATACCTGCCTATTACTGCCATCTACTGGACATATTTTATTACTGCAGGACTGAGTGGAGACAGTTCAGGCCAAAGCTGATAAATATACTGTAAAAATTGTTGGGAGCTGTGTGAGCATCACAAAAACATGAAACTCAAGAAATCTACTCAGAAGCAGTTGTTCTTTCTACCTAAAATGTTTGGGCACATTATGATTTTCCACTTGGTGGATATAAGTATCTTATATTTGCTCAAAATTATATGTTGCCATAGCAATACTATTCAACGTATCAAAAAGTCCTTTACAGTGTCACATCAGCCGTGTCTTCCAATTATTGTGCCTGATTTTGAAGCCAATTTGCTGAAAATTAGCCACAAAAGAATTTAATTTCTGAAAGTAGAGACTTTCTGCTGCCAGTTGGTGGCGCTATGACTGAGACTCACGGGACCCATGTCACTGTGAGCAGGACTCTTCTCTTAACCTACTGCTGTGGTTTGATGAATGTCACTCAATTTATACAGAAGTTATTAGCCACTTCCTGTTTCCTGTTATTCGCCGTAGGTTTAAGGGCTCGCCACGGCCGACCCGTTTGAGATATCAACCAGCCCTTCACAATATTAGATCCTCAATGTCTTGAGATTATATTAGACCCTGTTTGGTCAAAAACCTATGAATCCTGTAAGAGTAGTATATCACATTCCAATGGGTGCGTTTTTCAATCAACGCCAAATAACTGACTTCCTGTTCAGCGGATTCCAGTATGGGATATGCAAGTTGTTCATCTCAATGAGATCTAAATTTCTACTGGGTCTCATGCATATATGTGAAAGTGGATATGAATTATGCAGCTAAATTTTTTACAAAGTTCCAGGGGGCGCTGTCCAGGCCCTGAGCCACGCCCGGTCTCCAGGCTCTCAGGCCTTACTCATAATCAGTTTCAGTGTATAGCCGTAAAAGTTTGGAACCGTAGGTCTTTCCACTCGTACGATATGAGAAGATTTATTTTTTTGCACTTCATTTTAGGTTTTTTCTCTAGATAAATCGTCGCCATAACAAGACGATTCAAATTATAAAAAAATCCTTCATGGTCTCAAATCATCCATGTCTTTTCATTATTCTGACTGATTTTGAACCAAATCAGGTGAAAGTAAAGGCCAAAATATTAGTGATTTCCAAAAGTGACACACTTCCTGCTGCCAGTTGGTGGCGCTATGACATAGACTCATGATTGTCATTTGATGTGATCATCTTCCTACTCTTAACACACCTGTAAAGTTTCATATGCATAACGTAATGTACACAGAAGTTATTAGCCACTTCCTGTTTCATTTTATTCGCCATAATTTTAAAGCGTCGCCACGGCCGAACCGTTCGAGGTATCAAAAAGATCTCTGCAATTTTGCATCGGCAACTTGTTTAGATCATATTTGCCTGGTTTGGTGGAAATTCTGTAAATTTCCTAGGAGGAGTATTTCAAATTCCATTGGGTGCGTTTTGCAAAGACCTCAAAATAACTCACTTCCTGTTGATTAGCCCTGATGACATGCATTGCAAAACTTGTTCAGCTTGATGAGATCTAAATGTACACGGAGGTTTCTGAGTGTGCGTGCAAGTGTCTCTGAGCTATGAGGCACGATTTTCTAGGGGGCGCTGTGACGGGCGTGTGCGACTCCCCGGGCCGAGCCCCACTGAGGACCTGATGGCCGCGGATTCCAATCTGGATGCAAATTTTGATGAGTTTTTGAGTATGTTAAGGACCCCAAAAGTACCAAAAGTGTGGAAAAAAAATAATAAAAAAAAAAAAAAAAAAAAAAATTAAAGTTGCAAGCAACGATGACGGGCCCAAGCAACGGGCGCGGTCCCCACCCCGGGCGCACCGCACAACCTGCGTGTTATTCGAGTGTGTCAAAACCTCGAAAAAGTCATTGGCACCCGGTTGCACCGCGGAACTTGCACACCGAACGTCACACATCATACTGGGCTAATATCAGTTTGGGCCCTAAATATGTGTGTGTGTGTGTGTGTGTGTGTGTGTGTGTGTGTGTGTGTGACTAGTTAATGTGTCAGTCTGTCTCTGATGAGTAAATGTGTTTTTGCGTGTTTGTGTGTGTGTGTGGTGTGTGAGTCTGTGTGTTAACATTAGTGATGTGTGTGTTAGTATGTCTAAGACATGTGACTTGTTAGTGGATGTGTGTGTTTCTGCGTGAGGGTGTGTGAGACAGAGATGTGAGTGTGTGAGTGTTATAATTTGTGATGTTATAATGTGTGAGTATGTAGGTGCTCATTTGTGTGATGTACGAGTGTATTTGTTTGTGTGTGCATGCATGTGTGTGCGTGTGTGTGAGAGGTGTTTTTTTGTGTGTGTGTGTGTGTGTGTGTGTGTGTGTGTGTGTGTGTTTCTGTGTGTGTGTTTATTTAGTGTGTTAACATTAGTGATGTGTGCTTGTGTTTGTGCATGTTTGTGTGTATGGTGTGTTCAAATATTAGTGATTTGTGTGTGATTAATAATTGTTGGGTGTAAGTTTAAGACATTATCACGGCTGACCCGTTTGAGATATCAAAATGTGTGATGTGTGTGTGAGAGTGAGGGAGAGAGGTGTGTGACAGTGATGTGATGTGATGTGTGTGTGTGTGTGTGTGAGAGAGAGTGAGGGAGAGAGGTGTGTGACATGTAGATGTGTCAGTCTGTGTGTGACGAGTAAATGTGCTTGTGTGAGTTTGTGTATATGGTGTGTGTGTGTGTGTGTGTGTGTGTGTGTGTGTGTGTGTGTATGGTGTGTGAGTCTGTGTGTTAATATTGGTGATGTGTGTTATGAATAATTTATCGGTGTAAGTTTAAGGATGTTCCTGAATGTGATGTCACTGTCTGTGTCACTGAATATAATGAGTGTGTGTGTGTGGTGTGTAAGTCTGTGTTAACAGTAGTGTGTGTTAGTATGTTTAAGATATGTGACTTGTTAATGGGTGTGTGTGTTTCTGCGTGAGGGTGTGTGAGACAGAGATGTGAGTGTGTGAGTGTTACAATTTGTGATGTTATAATGTGTGTGCATGTGTGTGATGTACGAGTGTACTTGTTTGTGTGTGTGCATGCATGTGTGTGAGATATCTTTGTGTTTGTGTGTGTGTTTATTTAGTGTGTTAACATTAGTGATGTGTGCTTGTGTTTGTGCATGTTTGTGTGTATGGTGTCTGCATCTGTGTGTTAATATTAGTGATGTGTGTGTTATTAATAATTGTTGGGTGTAAGTTTAAGACATTATCACGGCTGACCCGTTTGAGATATCAAAATGTGTGATGTGTGTGTGAGAGTGAGGGAGAGAGGTGTGTGACAGTGATGTGATGTGAGGTCAAGTTTGAGTATGACACGCAATGGGTTTTATTTGATGCTGATGCTGGATCAGTCTTTGGCTTGTCCTGTGTGTGTGTTTGTGTGTGTGTGTGTGTGTGTGTGTGTGTGTGTGTGTGTGTGTGTGTGTGTGAGAGAGAGAGAGAGAGTGAGGGAGAGAGGTGTGTGACATGTAGATGTGTCAGTCTGTGTGTGACGAGTAAATGTGCTTGTGTGAGTTTGTGTATATGGTGTGTGTGTGTGTGTTTGTTTGTAGATGTTTGTGTGTATGGTGTGTGAGTCTGTGTGTGAACATTAGTGATGTGTGTGATAAATAATTTATCGATGTAAGTTTAAGAATGTTCCTGAATGTGATGTCACATATAATGTGTGTGTGTATGTTGTACAGTGGGCAATTTAAATGTTTGTATTGTTTATTTTTTATAATTTCTGCATATGTTTAAATAGTAAACATGAAGGCATAGTAAAGGAAAAGGGGAAAGACCTGACTGCAGAATAACTGCCTACTACTGCCATCTACTGGACATATTTTATTACTGCAGGAATCAGTGGACACAGTTCAGACCAAGGCTGATAAATATACTGTAAAAATTGTTGGGAGCTTTATGAGCATCACAAAAACATGAAACTCAAGAAATCTACTCAGAAGCAGTTGTTCCTTCTACCTAAAATGTTTGGGCACATTAGGACTTTCCACTTGGTGGATATAAGTATCTTATATTTGCTCAAAATTATATGTTGCCATATCAACACTATTCAACGTATCAAAAAGTCCTTTACAGTGTGACATCAGCCGTGTCTTCCAATTATTGTGCCTGATTTTGAAGCCAATTTGCTGAAAATTAGTCACAAAAGAATTTAATTTCTAAAAGTAGACACTTTCTGCTGCCAGTTGGTGGCGCTATGACTGAGACTCACGGGACCCATGTCACTGTGAGCAGGTTTCTTCTCTTAACCTACTGCTGAGGTTTGATGAACGTCACTCAATTTATACAGAAGTTATTAGCCACTTCCTGTTTCCTGTTATTCGCCATAGGTTTAAGGGCTCGCCACGGCCGACCCGTTTAAGATATCAACCAGCCCTTCACAATATTACATCCTCAATGTCTTGAGATGGTATTAGTCCCTGTTTGGTCAAAAACCTATTAATCCTGTAAGAGTAGTAGATCACATTCCAATGGGTGCGTTTTTCAAACAACGCCAAATAACTGACTTCCTGTTCAGCGGATTCCATGACATGGGGTATGCAAGTTGTTCACCTCAATGAGATCTAAATTTATACTGGGTCTCATTCATATATGTGAAAGTGGATATGAGTTATGCAGCTTCAACTTTACAAAGTTCCAGGGGGCGCTGTACAGGCCCTGTGCCACGCCCGGGATCCAGGCTCTCAGGGCTTCCTCACAATCAGTGAGAGTCTACACCCATACAATTTGGGACCCGTAGGTCTTTCCACTCGTAAGATATGAGAAAAATAGTTGTCTTCGATTTTTTCTTGAGTTAAATCGTCACCATAGCAACACGATTCAAATTAGAAAAAAAATCCTCCATGATTTCAAATGACCCATGTCTTTTCATTATTCTGACTGATTTTGAACCAAATCAGGTGAAAGTAAAGGACAAAATATTACTGATTTCCAAAAGTGACACACTTCCTGCTGCCACTTGGTGGCGCTATGACATAGACTCATGATTGTCATATCATGTGATCAGCTTCCTACTCTTAACATACCTGTGAAGTTTCATGTGCATAACTTAATGTACACAGAAGTTATTAGCCACTTCCTGTTTCATTTTATTCGCCATAATTTTAAAGCGTCGCCACGGCCGAACCGTTCGAGGTATCAAAAAGATCTCTGCAATTTTGCATCGGCAACTTGTTTAGATCATACTTAGCTGGTTTGGTGCGAATTGGAAAAATTTCCTAGGAGGAGTTTATCACATTCCATTGGGTGCGTTTTGCAAACAACTCAAAATAACTCACTTCCTGTTGATTAGACCTGATGACATGCAGCGCGAAACTTGTTTAGTTTGATGAGATCTAAATGTTCACCGAGTTTTATAAGTATACGTGCAAGTGTGTCTGAGCTATAAGGCAAGACTCTGTAGGGGGCGCTGTGCGGGGCGTGTGCGACGCCCCGGGCCGAGCCCCACTGAGGACCTGTTGGCCGCAGATTCCAATCTGTGTGCAAATTTTGGTGAGTTTTTGAGTATGTTAAGAGGCCCGAAAGTGCCCGGATGATTGAAAGAAAAATAATAAAAAAAAAAAAAATAAAAAAAAAAATAATAATCCTAACGAAAACAAGAGGGCCCTGCGCACTCAGTGCTTGGGCCCTAATAATAATAATCCTAACGAAAACAATAGGGCCCTGCGCACTCAGTGCTTGGGCCCTAATAATAATCCTTAGAAGAACAATAGGGCCCTGCGCACTCAGTGCTTGGGCCCTAATAATAATAATAATCCTAACGAAAACAATAGGGCCCTGCGCACTCAGTGCTTGGGCCCTAATAATAATCCTAACGAAAACAATAGGGCCCTGCGCACTACAGTGCTTGGGCCCTAATAATCCTAACGAAAACAATAGGGCCCTGCGCACTCAGTGCTTGGGCCCTAATAATAATCCTAACGAAAACAATAGGGCCCTGCGCACTCAGTGCTTGGGCCCTAATAATCCTTAGAAGAACAATAGGGCCCTGCGCACTCAGTGCTTGGGCCCTAATAAAAAAAAAAAATAATAATAATCCTTAGGAAAACAAGAGGGCCCTGCGCACTCAGTGCTTGGGCCCTAAAAACAGGAGAGACAAAAAAAAAAAAAAAAGACCAAGACTTGCTTTAATAAGTGTGGAAAGAAACAGGAAAATAAAACATCGCTATAGTAATATTCTAAGTAATAATAATAATAATAATAATAATAATAATACATGCTTAGAAATGAATAAACTCTTACTGTACTCTGCACCACACTGGACAGAGAGGACAGCATTCCCATACTGCTAGAGGACAGCATTCCCACTGCACTTCCCAACACGTTACCTTCTCCCTCTGCTGCGTTTCCTTCACCGGCGCTGGAAGGACCTGAGGTGAGACAACAGGTTCAAAACTATAACCTTGACCATGATATCTAGCCGTTTACTTTTTTATGTGAAATATTTTATGTGAAAGGCGGTGGCTTAGCGGTTAGCACTGTGTCCTCACACCTCCAGGGTCTGGGTTCGATTCGCACCTCAGGGTCTGTGTGCATGGAGTTTGCATGTCCTGGGGACGCCAGTTAACCTAACCCACATGTCTTTGCACTGTGGGGGGAAACCGGAGGACCTGGAGGAAACCCACCAAGCACGGCGAGAACATGCAAACGTCTGGGAATTGAACCAAGACCCTTTAGGTTTGAGGCCACAGTGCTAACAACTCCATCACCAAAATTTGTCACATAACAAAATTTGTTAGAACTGATCTCTTGAGGCCAAGTTGGGGGGCGGCTTACACTTTGGGAAACATTGCCTAGCCAAAAAAAAAAAAAAAAAAAAAAGTTAAAATTTTTTTTTTTAAGTTTCAGAGAAAACAACTAAAATACAAAAACTTTGAATTACTGGAATTGGGTTAAGATCTGTCCAATGCATTATTAAAACCCAGTGCGGAAACATCAACTCCATAGAAAAAAAAAAAAAAAAGTGGAGATCACTTGGTGAAGTCGCACCGTGAAAAAATGTGATGAGAACTCACAGGGATTGGGACTAAACAGTCGTGTGCATCCATGAGGAAACCACTTGTTAGTGAGACTCGTCAGAAAAAAAGACCAGGCAGTTTACAAGGAATAAGACACGGTCTTTAGACTTCCAATACAAGTTCTTTTTGAGTGTTACAATAGATCGAATAAATTAATGCATTAAAAAGATCGTTAACTCACTACCAGGGTACAGTACCGTGTGTTTCCGCTTCCTTTTCCACTTGAGCAGAGAGCTCTGTAGGACTGGGAATTCCCAGAGACGTCTCCGCCTTCTCGATGACCTGAGACAGTCCGTGTCCTTAAATCAGAAATCAATATTGTTCATAAATAGGATTATTTCATGTTTTGTGAAAGAAAAGGAAAAAACAAACAGGAGAAATGGGAATAATTATGAGAGGACTTGCCTACGGTGGCAACGGTGGCTGTGGCTGTAGAAAGGAGAGACTTCCCCCAGCTTCCCCAGCCGCCCCAACCTCCCTGACTCACAGCTGCTTTCTCTGTAGAAGCCTAAACAATGTATTAAAACAAAGGGCATTTAGCACACAGAGGTCTACTAACAGGGCTGAATGATAATCTGATTATAAATAGTGATATTAATATAAAGTATGTCACATTATGTTTATGATATCTGGGATATTAAGAGATTATTTACTATATTTCTTTGATGAATTTCAATAGACACTGGCCAACGCAGCGCTACAACTTTATATTAGGTTTTTTTTTTCTACTGGAAATTTCATTTCTAGTGTGGACGCTAGAAATTACAGATACTGTAAAAAAAAAAATCGTCACTTGAAGGCATTAAATAAAAGGATCACACACCCCTGCCTTTTTTAAAAATATAACTTTACACAAATGCTCATTACACAGAATGAATCCTGAATCACCTTCGACGCATTTTCCGCCACACCGGCCGTCTCTGGACTTTCCTGGACATCAGGAGGTTGTTTGCTCTCTGGTCTCTTCCTCATCTTGCGAGTCGGGGCTACGTCAGCGGAGATGTCACTTTGCGCGTCATGAAAAGACTCACCGTCTGACTGCGATGGTGACTCTTTGCCGATGTGGCCTTCCATGGTCTCCTGTTTGTCAGTGGCTGCACGTTCGCTGTCTGACATCTTATAGCATTATCCTGTAATAGAGAGATATATTATACCCATTTCTTAGTCTAGCGTGAGTACAGTGAAACAGCAACCTGTGCTACGAGTGTGTTTGTTTAACAATTATACATATATTTATATATAAGGGAGTGATATGAGAGACAGTATATAAATAGGTTTACTTTTTATACTTGTAGTGAATGACAAGACAAACATAAAATAAATGTTTAATAAATATTCACTCATGATGTGGATTTGGATAGACATGTATATAAAACTTGTAATATCACACTAGTATATGCTCATACACAAACTATTCTGTCTTTACATCATACTAGATTCTCTAACAGGAAAAGAGTTTGTCGAGATAGAGAATAATTAATAGAAATAAAAGGTTAAAGTTAAAAATAATCTGTCAATTTTTAACGTAATCAGTGATATTATTTCAGGTTGAAGTCCACGTATGTCTGTCTGTCGGTCTTTCTGTACGGCAGAAATCTCTGTCTAACTTATTAATAGAAAGAAATCAAATGTTGTTCATACGTCTTTCACCGTCAGCCAAATACACTCCCTGTTCGGTAAAAGAAAAGGAGGTTTTGTCTTAAAACGACTCCGGCGTGTTAAAATTCACTTATACCACTTCAGCGCTGTTATTTCAGCCAAAGTGAAAGTATGAACTAATCCCAGTAAAAATATTCTGTTTATCTTTTCTAATTAATATCTACTGGTGCAGATGTTTGTTTACATTGAGACGGCAGCGCATTAGTAGCTTATTTTAAAGAGTAGATTATTAAATCCAGCACATAACTGTTCATAACATCACTTTTACTCGACATTTTGATTTCACTTATGGTGCAGATTAAACTTCAGGCAAAGATCTAAGTACGTACTGAAAAAGTCAAGTGCTTCGTCGTGGTAAAGTTTAATTTTAATTCTTCCAGAGACTGCGTTCGGGTCCTTCAGTGTGTTTAATGTAAAAGATATTAGTGAAAGAATGAGTTCTGACCAATGTACAAACAAAACCTCTCTTTTATTTATAAAGATAACACAAAAAGTATATTAAACTAACCAGGTGTTATATAAGTATCTTTATTCTGGATGAAGCTTCCTGTTTCTAATAATTTTCTAACAATTGTTTTGTTTTTTTGCACTCCCCTTTTCAAACATTTGTCTATCTATCTGTCTATCTCTGTCTATATGGCCTGATTAGCCTTACATCATTAAAGCCACATCTGGGAACAACTGGAGGAGATCATTAAACAGCTGTAACCTTTAACAATCCACATGTCATGATGCTGTAATCACACAGGCATGTAATGATCTCCTGATTAAACTGTAGTTACTAAACGACCTGTAAAACCAGTGACAAATGACTATTATAAAAAATAATAACTAAAAGCTCTACTGTACCTACAGTTCACCATATAATCCATTGTTTTTCTCACAATCTAGGATCTAATGAGGACTCAGAAATTCTAAGCTACTCTGTGTATAGAGGTAATTATTAACTGTTTGTTGTTACAGTCATTATAAAAGCAAAACACTGGCTTAAACAGCAAAGAAAGGGAAAAACAAACCTTTAAATTGTTGTGTGTATGAGCAGCAGTGAGACACTCCTGCACAGGCCACGTCACTGGACCTTGTGTCTCTGGGTCGGTTTTGTTTTTCCTGGTTGCTTTCTTCTTCAGCGCTCAATGAGCATCATGAGCGCCATCTCGTGGTTCGGAGCGCTGTTACGCTACATAAAAAAAGGCTGCGTCAGAACTAATATAGAAGTGTGACACCTCAGACCCTGTATACGTCGAATTTCCTTTTGTTTTTCTTAACTAATTGGTTAAAGATGTGCAAAAGTGCAAAACAAAACTAGAGAGGTACATTTCCTGAAGAAAATGTGAGTGGTGCTTGCCGTGGCATCATAGACATAGCTGATGTTGGTCTCAATGTTAAGTCTATGGGACTTTTGGGACAATTAACCGCCCACCCCTTAGAAAAGTCACAACACCCCATTCCCGAATAAGCCGCACGATTATTCTACTTACTAGTTACGTGCCAAACTTTTGTAAGGAAGAAGATTAAAAAAAATAAATATAGTTGCAAGCAACGATGACGAGCCCAAGCACCCTGTGCCATCGCACAACCTGTCTGTTATTTGAGTGTGTTAAGACCTCGAAAAAGCCATCACCACCCGGTTGCACCGCACAATGTGCACACGTCACACACTATACTATGGCTAATGTCAGTTTGGGCCATAAATATTTGTTGAGTGCATTAGTGTGTGTGTGTGTGTGTGTGAGGGTTAGTGTGTGTGAGAGTGAGGGACAAAGGTGTGTGTGACGTGTGGATATGTCAGTCTGTGTGTGACGAATAAATGTGTTTGTGCATGTTTGTGTGTGTGGTGTGTGAGTCTGTGCGTTAACATTAGTGATGTGTGTGTGAGACATGTGACTTGTTAGTGTTTGTGGGTGTGTATGCTTCTGCGGGCGGGCGTGCGAGACAGAGATGTGAGTGTGGGAGTGTTAAAATGTGTCATGTGTGATATACATGAGTATGAGTGTGTTTGTGTACTGTATATGTGCGTGTGTGTGTGAGAGTGTTAACATTGTAACATAAGTGTGGTTGTGCATGTGTGTGCATCGTGAGAGAGGTGTGTGTGTGTGTGCGTTAACATTTGAAATGTGTGTATGTATGTGTATGTGTGTGTGTGTGTGTGTGAGTGTTAACAGTTGTGACATGTACGTGTGTTCAATAGGCCGCAAATGCGTCACACTATGATGTTACTCAATGTGATGTCACTGAACGTGATGTCACTGAATGTGTCACTCAGTATAATGCCATACAGAAATTATTAATCATTTTTCAGCTTACGTTTAAGACATCAAAAATCCCTCCGCAATTTTGCATCCTCAGTGTCTTTAGATCACATCGGCCCAGGTTGGTGACGATCGTATAAATTCCCTAGGATGAGTATTATATATATGTATATATAATATCATGGGTGTGTTTTTGTGAATGATCCTAAATAAATAAATAAAGTTGTTCGACTCAGTGAGCTCTAAATGTGTACCGAGTTTCGTGTGCCTATGTGCAAGTGATGAGATATGCGGCAAAATCTAGTGTGGGGGCCCCTGAGTTTCATGAGTTTTTGAGCATGTTAAGACCCCTGAAAAATCCAAAAGGTTGGAAAAAAATCCTTAGGAAAACAAGAGGGTCCTAATAACTAGAGAGGTACTGTATATTTCCTGAAGGAAATGTGAGTGGTGCTTGCCATTTCATACACATAGGTGATGTCATAGTTGATGTTGGTCTCAATGTTAAGTCTATGGGACTTTTCAAGGACCCCTTAGAAAAGTCATAGCACCCCATTCCCGAATAAGCCGCATGATTTGACACCTTATTTATAGTTCTACAACAAACAGTGCAGGAAAACTAACTTTTGTACGGAAGAAGAAAAAAAAGCGAATAATATGCCTGTGGGATAACAATAGTAGTGAAAAAAATCATTCATTTTGTTTTAGTTTTTTTGTTTTGTTTTTGTATTTGTTATTTTGTTTCCATTTTTGTTGATTTGTTTTTGGATTTATTATTAAGTTTCCGGATTTGTTACTTTGTTTTCGGTTTTGTTGTTCGTTTTTTAATTTGTCATTTTGTTTTCTGGTTCTGTTATTTAGTTTTTTAATTTATTTTGTTTTGCACTTCTTAGTTACCGTTGTTATTTTTGTTTTTGGTTTTGTTATTTTGTTTCCGTATACGTTATTTTGTTTTGAGGTTTTGTTATGTGTTTTTTTTGGCGGGGGGCATTTATTATTTTGTTTTTCAGTTTTGTTTCATTTTGTTTTTCACTTGTCGGCCACCGTATGTAGTTTAACTAGGATGCATAAACAACCTTATCCCATACCTGTTTCTCTTTTGATAAGGGACATTATAAGCAATATAACACAAAATTGACCAAATTGATCACATTAACACATTTTAATGACGTCATTCACTCAGTCATCATTTTGTATGTAGTGTCGGAGGGGTTGTGGAGTATCCTCCAGTATACACCCTGGGCAGGGTGCCAATCCATCGTAAGGACACACACGCACTCACACACTCATTTACACACTATGGGCAATTTGGGAACTCCAACTAACCTTATCTGTTTTTGGTCTGTGGGTGGTAGGAGGAAACCAACCAAGCACAGGGAGAACATGCAAACTCCATGTGCGCAGGAGGAGGAATCGATGACAGATCCTGGAGGTGCAAGCAGACATCACATTTTATATTCCCTAATAATTTTAGGGTTAAAAGCTCTATGTGATATATAGTACCAGCTAAATATTTGGACACACCTTCTAATTCCATGGTCTTTCCATATTTTTTTTTTTTGTAAAACAATACAAAATCTCCTTTGAACAGTTGATATTGAGATGTAGCTGCCACTTTGCTCTGTAAAGCCTTCATAATAGCTCTAATCTGAGGTGCTGTTTGTTAATTGGCCATTTTTGAGGCTGGTAACTCTAAATGAACTTCTCCTCTGCAGCAGAGGTAACATTTCATCGTGATGTTTGATGGCTTTCGCAAATGCACTTGGCAATACTGTTCTTGCAAGAACTATTCCAAAAAGGCTGACCTCCGTGTCGTAAAATAACAACTGACTATTGTATTTGTTGTTGATTTCATAACTCCATTTGTGTAATATGATGAAAACCTTGTGCTTCCTGATTCAGTATGTGGTAACACTATCTATGGCCTTCATCCAGAGAAAAATTCATCCAAACAGCTTTTGTCTGCTGCAATCGTTTTGCTTAACTGGAAAATGCTAATGTATCTCCTATCGTCTGTCTGTCTCCCAGTCTCTATAAGACTTTATGTTCTTAATAACTCAATCTTTTGATGTATGGGATGTACATGGGCAGAGGGCACCTTGCCAAAAGACTAACTCTTAACACCCAGATAATTTAAGCCATTATTTGTTTTTCAGGGTTTTTTTTTTTCTAGTGTAAAAATCCTCGACATGAAGGACGGGTCATCCACGGCACGGTGACGGAATTCTTGGCAGACTTTGACACAATTTTTTTCTGCTCCAGGGTGGGCATTCTGAGGACTTTTTCACATGTTCAAATCACACGTGAGGATTGCATGGACTGTTTCGTATGGCACAACGACAATGACAACAATGTTTTGAATTGGTCGATTGACAATTGTCACGCACAAGTTGCTAAATGGCTTCAAAATGAAACGCGCGTGCCACTCATCAAAACATCTCAAGCGACTCGTTGCAGCATCGCCATAAACATGCCGAATCGTGTCAAACGTCTCTGTGGCAGATTTGCCCAGTTTCATGTAGAATTTCATGTTCTTTGTTCTAACTTGCTGTCGATGATGAATTAGCACACGTGGTAACGCACATAGACAGAATAGCACCAGTTGCACCAGACAGCAGTTGTTCCCAATCCATTGGTGTGTGTGTGTGTGTGTGTGAAAGTTGTCCTACAAGCCCCGCCCCCGATAACCCGTCCCTCTCCTGTTATTCCTGCTGTTATACGCCTATCTTACCTATGCGGTTTGACTATGCGAGGACCGACGTGCGGAAAGATGGAAACCTAATCACAGCGCCAAAACTCGCGGTGAATCATGATGAACCGTACTTACGGCCAGCGCACGAAACCGCGTAGGAGAGATAGGGGTATTAGTAGTTAACAGATTATGGGCCAAACTTCACTGAGTGATGATGGTAGAATAATTATAAAGGTCTTGACTTAATCAACATGAATGAGGAGGCACAAAGGAGTTTTAATTTTCTGCAATGGAAAAGTACTCGAACTAGTTACTTTATCAGAAAGTAATGCAGTAATGTAACTGATTACTTTTTGAAGACAGTAATTTTGTAATGTAATTAGTTACTTTAAAAAGTAACATCCCCCAACACATGCCATTTTGAGTCTGTCAGGGACTCCATGCAGGGACTGTCAGCTACTTGTTTCTACAGTCACTAAGTAACAACTATTTAGAACAACCGAATGGTGTAATTTTTTAGTTTGTATGTATCTACGTTGTTGTTAGCAACAGGATAACTCAGGATTCAACTGATCCGAGTAAACGAAGAGAAGGATTCATGAATCCTGGTAAAGGAGATGGATCCGAAGGCTTCCCCCCCCCACTGACTCCATGTGACTGTGCGTGCAGCCTTGTGCTGCCACCTGTTGGCGTGTTACAAAACTAGTCTTTAAACTTTTCGATACCACCTCGTAAATTATACATTTCTGTGAGGTAAAATAACTATTTAAAAAAAAACTGTCCTTTTATTGAATATACCATGCCCAGATATTTTTTATTTTCTTCAAAATGTTGTCAACATGCCTATGTTTCAAAGGCAACAGACGTTATGCTTGGCAAAGTAACCGTTAAAACACCTTAGTGCTAATGAAGCAATCTGACAAATCTTACATATGCAAATAGGTAAGGAGATCCTTAAAGGCAGCTGATTGGTTAATCTGTGCGGAAGCTCGTTCCTGATTGGTCGCTCCATGTTCCTCCTAGCGACGCTTGCTTTTGCTCAGAGGGAGTGAGAGCGAGTGAGACAGCGCGAGAGCGAGAGAGAGAGTCAGAAACAAACATGGCCGAAGACGAAAGCGAGCAGCAAACTTCTGGGGGTGTTTTTGAAGAAATTTTCACGTCACCTTTAAACCTGAGTCTGCTTTGCCTTTGTTTGTTCCTGGTGTATAAAATATTTCGCGGAGACAAGCCTGCGGAGGAGGCGGAGCTGGAAGAGCAGCTGCCTAAAATGAAGAAGAGAGACTTTACTCTGGAGGAGCTGAAGCAGTATGACGGAGTGGCAGATCCCAGGATCCTCATGGCCATCAAGGGCAAAGTGTTCGATGTTACAAGAGGAAAGAAGTTCTACGGTCCTGGTAATACTCGGATTAGTTACAGACAAGTGTTCTGGACGGTGTTTGTTAATGCATTTGATGGGAATTGCTCTGTTTAGGAATGCAGTCAGCAAGTTGTTCTGATTTGGTTCAGTTTCCTCCTCCATGTTTTCCCCCAGATTTCAGTTTTGCAAATGATTTACACTCTATGCATTTTTTCACTTGAGTCATCCCCCCCCCCCCCCCCGGCTCAGAAATGCTCAAACCTTTAACTGTATAATAACTTTCATACTTTTTCTTTTTCAGACTCCCCCTTAGTTTGTACACTGTGTAATAACTCCTGCTCTCCAAATAGGAAGCAGCAGCAGAACTGTGTGAAGCTCCAAGCTCGTGAATGAGTAATGAGCTTCACAAGAGAAGGCCAAAGATCATGGTCTACTCAAACAGTTCTTCTTCTTTTTTTTCCCCCCTCCCTTTGTGCAATTAGGCAAAATGTCATCTCCCGTTCCAGCATGTGTCTTTTTTTTTTTTTTTTTACGGCTTTGCCCGTTATCCTAGAAATGATATGATAAGACTTTGTGATTGTTGCATGATTAAGCATACAGTATGAACTTGCTGTGGATTTCCAGATGGCCCTTACGGAGTCTTCGCAGGCAGAGATGCTTCCAGAGGCTTGGCTACGTTCTGTCTCGAGAAGGAAGCCTTGAAAGACGCGCACGACGATCTTTCGGACCTCAACTCGACGCAGCAGGAGAGCCTGAACGAGTGGGAGACGCAGTTCACCTGTGAGTCGAGGCGCTTAACAGGCTACAGATGGAGGAGTGGGGGAATGATTCAGTGATTCTTTTGTGTGGTGATTCACGTATCACTACGCTGACTCCAAAAACAAAATTATCATTTCTTTTTTTTTTTTTTTTACATTTATAATAGAGCTGCACAGATCGATTTGCCAGTGACCAGAATTGGCCGGTTTTCAGTTTTATTGGGCGAGACCGGGAATCAGGCGATCAGCCTCAGAGATAAAACATCCTGTAACCGAGTGGCGCAACAGAAACATGTTTTTTTTATGGCATTAGATTAATCAAAATTGCATGCGATAAAAGCTTCTGATCGTGTGAGCGAATTCAGTCATGTGAGCGAATTAGTCTAAACTTACTCATTACTCTTACTCTTAAACCCAAAAGACCTAGCTAATTAGTCGTGAAAATCGTGAAGCCCCGCATGCTGTCAAGTTAAGTTTCGAGACATTTGAGGAGGTAAAAGATCACAGAGAACTATTTACACATGTTCACCCTGTGTGTCAGAACTGAATTATTTGCTAAATTTGTTTAGAAATAATAAATATTGCAGACACCATAACAGAAAGACGTGATGCTCAGGAAAAGTATAGCTTTTTTTTGTTTATTTGAATTTGAAGTTAACTGTTAAACTTGTATTTAAAGTTAGTTTGTAGTGTTTAAATGCTGCGCTTGGTTTTTAATGAGAACACTAATGTTATAAGGAACGGCCTACATTCAATTAATAATTTCAAAGATTTAAAATTGAAACAAAATCGCAGAAAAATCTAATCGTCAGGATATTTACAAAAATCATGAATCTATCGAATATAATATTGCATTAGATATATGTATCTCTTAATAATATCGTATCAGGTGGTCACTGGTGATTCCCGTCCCTAGTTTAGATGCCGCATTGCATAATCATGTTGTTTCATTTGTTCTTTCTCCCGACAGTCAAATACGACTATATCGGCAAACTCTTGAAGCCTGGTGAAGAGCCGACGGAGTACACGGACGACGAGGAAGTGAAGGACAAAAAGAAGGACTAGGTCATGAGAAGCACCCAAACATATCTCCTCTCTGCAGTGCCTAATGTACTCGCAATCATCGATGTGTCCTGATGATAATCCTGCTTCGCTCAGAATGTTTAGTCTGAACCAACATGCTTTCCATAATTAATCTGTGCTAAGATGATTTCAATTAGCATTTTTTTTTTTTTTCCTTTCTTGTCCAGCAGGAGCTTGGATGCAGCGTACGCGTGTAACGAGGACCACAATTTTTATCGCCGTGATGCTTTGTTAAAGCATTTTCTAACAATAATATTTAAAATTCAAGTAGTTATGATGCACTACATATGCATTTTATATTATTATGAGATTTCAGTACAATACATGAGCGAAGCTGGAATGTGATTTGTAATTCTACACATGTAGATTAACTCTAACATTCCATGCCTGTGACCTTAATCATGATAAGTGATAAGGAAGCACTTGTACCTGAAAACACTTAATAAAGCAATTTTCATATTTACTTGGCCATGTTTTTATTTACAAGCTGGTTAAAGCTGCTCATTTCAAATGAATATGAGTTTACTTTAACAATTACTGTTAAACTTTAAATATATGCTTTGACATACAGGGTGTAATAACAGCAGTGTCATGTTTCTGTTTAAATCGCTGGACGGTTCGTACAGTTCCTGTGTGCGTGTGAGAGAGAAACTGTGTGCTTTGCATAACATTTTGAATACAACATTGTCTTGGTTTCTAACTGATGCATTATAGGCTGTAAACTTCCATATCTATTGCAGATAGATATGGGTTTAAATTTCTAAAAGTGTGCCTTTTTATGGTTTCTCTCTTCCTACAAAGAAGAAACCTGGAACATGCATGAAATATTTTTTTCTAACCTGTTATCCCCTAAAATATATCTGAACACACCAGTAGATCTACATGAATATTTTCCAGATGATAAAGCCATTAAGGTATCATGAGGAAAGGCAGAATGTCAAAATAATATTGTTAATGAATTATGAAGGGCGTTCAAGTCCACCTGGGACTTGCAATGACATTTCTCATGAAGTAAAACCGACAAACATTTACAGAAAACTTTAAGCACAGTACGGTGACGAGGGTCTTGGGTCTATGTATAATTTGTATAATTTTATCTATGTATAATTATTCCTTGAAGAGCCATGAATTATTATGTAGATCAATGAATAGATTCTTTATATTGAGGTATAGTTTGCATTACATCATATGTCTGTTTCTAGCATAGTTTTTGTATTTGTAGATATGTTCAAAATCAAGTGTGTATATACATATATATTAAGATTTGCATTATGCATTATATACATAAAAAAAAGACATTCTCGTAACATGGACTTTCACCAGAGTGGACAGTAAATGACATTTCAAATGTATTTTATTTGGTTCTAGCTGAAGCACCAAATAAACTGGACGGTGAAAGAGTTTGCAGAAATAGTTAAAATGTTAAAGATAAATATGATCTGATCAGCATTGACATTATAATATAATGTTGAAGCCCATGTACATGTCTGTCTGCAACAAAGATGATTTTTTAAAAAACTGTAATTCCACAAAATTCTGTTTGGTGTGACAACATTATATGGTATTGGTTTCCACTGGATTGGTGGTTAAATATTTGGAAATTCTGCTGTCATTTCATCTTATTTCAATCGATGGGAAAGAGAGGATATAGAAAAGTTTTAGAAAATGTTTTTACACTAAGTTGTACTTCTTTCGTCGACAGACAAATGTGCTCCCTGTTCGGTAACTGGATAAGAAATCAAAAAAGTAGATTGGGTAAAGATTAAGTTTTTTTCTTAAAATGACTCCAGCGCACTTATATCACTTCAGCGCTGTTATTTCAGCCAAAGTGAAAATATGAACTTATCCCAGGAAAAATATTCAATATAACATCGCTTTTACGCAACATTTTAATTAGACTAATGGCGCAGGTTAAACTTCAGGCAGATATCTAAGTACTGCAAAAAATGTCATTAAATTCTGTCCAGCCACTTTTGCCTGATGCTGTGATATAACTTGGCTGGAAATTTCTGAGACTGGTTTTGGGTCCTCCAATGTATGAAGCGTAACGAATTCACAGAAACAGTGAGTTCTGACTGATGTACAGACATAATCTTTCTTTTATTTCTTATCTAGTATTTTTTTTTCTTT
Source organism: Clarias fuscus (assembly GCA_030347435.1). Taxonomy (NCBI): domain Eukaryota; kingdom Metazoa; phylum Chordata; class Actinopteri; order Siluriformes; family Clariidae; genus Clarias; species Clarias fuscus. The sequence goes on along the minus strand of CM059230.1, from coordinate 3,053,054 downwards.
TGAATAAGGAGGGAGGAAAAGGATGTGTCAGAAGTGGGATTCGAACCCACGCCCCCATTCGGAGACCAGAATACCCGGCAATGCGGAAGGGAGGAAACCCTTGAGTCTGGCGCCTTAGACCACTCGGCCATCCTGACACGAATACAAAACAGCGTCACCATCATGCTTTTTAAGCACTATACTGTTAGACAGGCATTTATATTAATCGGAATATTCGATTAGTACATTTAGCTAATTTAACTTTAAAGCAGAATTATAAGTATATGTTAACTTAACTAGCTATGAAGGCCCAGGTCGCTGAAGGAAAATAATTTAGTGTTCATTGTTTGTTTCTTACCAACTACGTAAAATATTCGCTCAAATGCTCGCGGAAATTTGAGCGCGAAACAATCAAATAAAATACATTTTTTTAGTCATAAAATTCACAAAATACCGATTAACGTTCTATTACGCACACATTATCCCTGCTTTAAATCCCCACAGTGCCTCCTAGCGGTTGTACACATTTCCGGTGTGCGCCAGTCTCCATTTTGTTTTACATCGTTCAAGGGTATCGTGTACACACAGTCAAGCTCAGTCTCGACAGGCAAACATGTTCCGCTTCACCAAAGCTGCCCTCAACCTCAGTGGTAAGACGGAAGATATATTTACATTTGTTGTTATCTTGGTATTTAATTTAATTTCTATAAACCTAAGCAGGGCTGTTAATGAAACCTGTAGAGAAATTCAATGGTACTAATAAACTAGCTTAGCCAACGTGAAAAACACTTCTTAAGAAAACAGTGTCAAACAAAGAAATTAACTAACTAATTCAAATAACGTTGAGTTGGTTGTATATATAGAGATATGATTATTAAATTTTAATGCTTTTGCACATTTGTGTAGTATAAGGTGTATTATTTAATATCTTCCGGGAAGGCTAGCTAGCCGGTTGGCTTAATGTCAGTTAGGTCGTTTACGACAGTTTGCGAACGTTTTGCGACAGTCAAATTGTGCAAAATGAAAATGCCTTACCTTTATTTAGCAGTGTTTGATTTATCACGAGTTGTTTGATTTTAAATACATAAAAATTCTTGTAGAAAATTTTGCCAAATGATGTAAGAGTACTTTCATCCATTCAGGCTTCTAGGAAACCAAATTTTGTAAAAAAAAAAAAAAAAAAAAAAAAAAAGTTTAGTTAGTTTTACTGGAAAGCAGTGTAGTTTATCATACACGTTATCATTTAATACATGGCTGCGTCTCTTAATATTATACTGTTTATGTTAACAGAAAAAAAGAATAATTTGTATTGAATATCAGTGCATACTATTAATGCTTTAACAAAATTATTCTTGGCGCATTTCTTTCCCCTCTTCTCTCAGGACAAGCCAGCCGCCAGGTTGCTGTGCGACATGCCTCCTCCGGTGCCTCACCGGCATTCCACGCAAAGTATGGCACGCCTCTGCTGCTTCTCGGAGCCACGTTTTGTACTGCAGTCTGGGGATACGTACGTGTCTGTGGTGTCTGAGATGTGTCTAGCTTGAACCCAAAATGATACGTAACTGGTTTTGTTGCTTTTCATGAGTATGCATCTTTTGGTCTGGTTGCAGGTGGTCACATCAACCGGCATGGCATGGAATCTGTCTCCAGTCGGCAAGGTCCAGCCTAAGGAATGGAAAGATTAACTGGAACAACACATTTGGGAATATCCTCAAACTTTGTGAACTTTTCCATTTTCTTAATGGATATGCTTTACACCTAATCCCTGTTGGTCTGATGCGTATGTAAAAATGTGATAAATTAAATATAAATTTAAAATTCTTGTGTGTGTGGTGTTATTTTATGCAGTGGTCGTATAATTTTGTATTAAGATTGATTTGATGTTAGTAGGTCATCCTACATATGAAAGGAAACATATACTCCTGTAGCCTTTTATCACTCTCTTTTTGACTATGTGATGCTTTATCCTGGAATTCTCCTGGAAGTTTGTAGACACTTGACATTACACTCCTGCCTTATTTAAACAAAAACAAAAAAAAAATCCCCAAATATATATTTAGTCCACATTTGTTGATGTCTTCCACTTTTCAGTGTATTTCGGAGTGTGGCTGTGGTTGTTTTGTGTTCATTCAGCCACAAGAGCATTACTGTGATCAGGTGCTGGTGTCTGGGTTGCAGCAGGGCATCCTAATACATCCCCCCCCTAATACATGTTCATAGTAGGGTTGAATTCAGAAAAGTTGTTCCACCCTGACTTTAATGTACCATGTCTTCACGGAGCTTGTTTTGCAACAATCAAGAAGAAAAACATGGGTGTTATGGTGAGACAAACTCTGATAACGTGGTCATTTAGTACATTCAGGTTGTCAGCTTCTGTAAGATTTTTTTTTGCCATGTAACTACAAGTATTTAAGTGATCTCTTCACAATTTTTTTTTTTTTGACCACATGACTTCTACAAAATTGATGGTTTAGCAATAACCTTCCAGGTTCTGATAATGTCTGAAAATTTAATTTCCAATTCCAGTCATTTTAGATCTCCTTATTTGTTCTTAGCTTGATGCAGCCTGAAAACCTTGACCTTTCCGAGATGGTGACACTTTTTTTAGCCAGCCTTTGTGTGTGTGTGTATATGCATATATATACTGTATATCTCCATCCATCTAGTAACCTCTGTATTTCAACTAGGGACCGTAGAGGCCAGTGGTTACCATTGTATTTATTCCCATTTTCACAACCGTGGTAGTACCTCCAGTCAGCATTCACACAGTACCGGAAATTTGGGGATGTTTTTTGCACTGTGGGAGGAAACCACAACTCCATGCACACAGACCCCAAGGGGCGAACTGAACCTGGACCCTGGTGGTGTGAGGTGACAGTGCTAAGTTTAGCACTGTCGCCTCGCACCTCCGGTTTTTGGTTTAGATTCCCACCCGTAGTCTGTGTGCATGAAGTTTGCATGTTCTCCCCGGGCTCGGTGGGTTTTCTTCAGGTTTTCCGGTTTTCTCCAACCGTCATGATTAGGCTAATTGGTGTTCCCAAATTGGCCTTACTGTGTGAATAAGCTTGTGAATGTTGACTGAAGGTCCTACCACATATGTAAACATAGAAATAAACACATTGGTCATCATTGGCCTCCACGGTCTCAAGTTGGACAACAGAGGTTGCTGGATGGATGGATGAAGTATATACATTTTAATGCGTTAATTATGGAGCAACGAAACATTTTTAATTCATTCGGCTCAATTTAAACATTCAGCCATTGAAATGATTAAACATTTATTGTGATTATTTGAGGTAAAATGTACGAAGAATACATCTTTAAAATCATTCCTTATATGGATTCTCTCTGAAAGTCCACAAGATGTCGCTGTTGGGTCTTTTCCATCGAGAACGAGTCTCTGTAGAAACCATTGCCTACGTGACATAAAACACTAACAGCAGAAAAAAAACAGAATATAACGGCTTTTTTTTTGTTTTATGTACATATATAGATATATTTCTGATTTAAAATATTTTTTGTTCTAGTGTGTAATTAATTGCTGTTTATCCTACTTTGCAATGATTCACTTGGAACAAGAAATAAAACGATATAATTCTTCCAGAGGGTTTTTTTTTTTATTTTATTTATAGACACCAAGCGCAGCCAATCACTGAATAAGAACGTTCTCCTTTCTCCGCCTCTTCATTTATGTTATCAACCAATAAGCACCGCATATTCCTGAACGTCCCCGCCCACCCGGTGTGCGTGCGCTCGAAGCTAAGGTCAGTGTCAGTCGGGAGCTGCTCAGCGCAGAGGGAGAGAGCCACAGGATCGCCGGAGAGTCGCGGCTGGATAAAAATAACCTTCTTACAACATGTCGCTGTCAACTAAACTCACCCTGGACAAAGTGGATGTCAAGGGGAAGCGTGTAGTTATGAGGTGAGTCCTTATTGCAGAGTCAAGGTTAAAGAAATGTGCAGGGTTTTGGGTGACATCCTGCTCAGGGGGGGAAGCCGCCATGTTTTTATTTTAGCCCACAGTTACTGTAGTTACATCACATAGTGCTGAATTTTAGCAAGTCATGGGTTATTGAAATGATTCAGAATCAGCTTTTGATGCTTTTAGGCCTATTTCTTTCTAATCATTTTTAATGTGTGCATGTCAGATTTACTAATTGAGCAGAAATCAATAATGAATACATTGGGAACATTTAGGAATTCATTTTAACACATTGCAGTCTGGAGAGAAAGGTAAGTATATTATTTTTAAAAAAAAATCATAATTTGCTTTGAACTAAGGCATGATTATGATTAGAAGGCAGAATAAACCCAGTCCCCTATTGAGGCCAATATATAAATATATGCACAAATGGTCCATGATGATGATGATGATGATGGTCAATGTGAAATGTATAGAGAGAGAAGAGCAAATGTTTATCTAAACACACCAAACAAATAATCCATCCGTCAGATCTTTTATTGTTGTATAAATATAATTAGTTGATCCTTTTCTTACTTTAATTATCATTCAAATGAACCGATGAAGGACACAGAGGACAGGATTGTTGTGTGTGTGTGAGAGAGAGAGAGAGAGCATGTGGCGGTATGTGGGTTTGTAGGAACTCCTGATTCAACAAGCAGGCAGAGAAACGTTCGTTCTAACGCGTAGTGTCACGCCTTAGAGCTTGGTGCACCACGTTTGCTCCTTCTTCCAAGTTGCATCATGGAAATCATGACTTGTGTATGAATGAAGCCCTGAAGTTGTAAGGTCTGGTAGAGAAGTGAGTCAGATGAAAACGTGTTCAGAGTACCGTGTGTAAAATCATTACCGGCTTCCGAGTAAGTGCTGGAAGGAGGTTAGAGGTTTTGATCTGTTTCAAAAGGCAGATAGTTCATTAATAATTGTCTGATTATGGGTAATGAGGGGGGGGGGGGGGGGGGGGGGTTGATGAAGGGTTTGTGGTGTGTATTAGGAAACAGGGTTGAGGATTCGATTCCCACCTTGGGTATGGGGTTTGCATGTTCTCCCCGTGCTTGGTGGGTTTCCTTCCAGTCCGAAGACATGCAGGTTAGGCTAACTGGTGTTTTCAAATTGGGCGCCAAGCTGGACCACTTAAGTAGCTGCCACAGAAATGACCGATATAACTTCCCATCCTAGAGAATTTGTTGGATTTGGATGGACCAAAATGTCCAAAAAAAAAAATTTAGTTGTTAGTGGGAATTCACATCACTGCACTGGAAATTCTGTGAACACTATCGCTTTAAGTTGAAATGAAAATTGTTTTATGAGTGGTTTTCCGAAGGCAAACATGTGTACATGAACAGAAAAGGAAGAAATATTAAACTCTCAACTGTTGTGACCCTGTACGTTATGCACTTCCACATTTCAAACTGTTGCTTTTTTTGCCACCGTATTGTGCAATATAGCAGTTGTTTAACGAAATAACATGATTTCTCTTACTCAGGGTTGATTTCAATGTGCCCATGAAGGACAAGGCCATCACAAACAACCAGAGGTAAGAGCCTGTATATCCCCCCCCCCCCTTTTTTTATTTTCTTGACATTTTTAATGAATAAATGTTAATCAAAAGCACGCCATCGTAATCCCCGCCTACAGAATCAAGGCCGCACTTCCGTCCATCGAGCACTGTTTAAACAACGGAGCCAAATCCGTGGTGCTGATGAGCCACTTGGGGCGGCCAGATGGCGTCCCCATGCCGGCCAAGTACTCTCTGGAACCTGTGGCTGCAGAACTCAAGAACCTGCTGGGAAAGTAAGCGAGGTGTTCTAGTAGACAAGGAGATTAGAGTAATTATAAATGTATATAAAGCAGTAATTTCTTATGCTAATTTGGGAATAAGAGTATTGATTGAGTATAAATTAGTTCTTGATTGATTGATTTATTGATTGATTTTTTTTTTTTTTTTTTTTTTTTTTTACAGAAATGTTACGTTCCTGAAAGACTGCGTTGGTGCAGAAGTGGAGAGCGCCTGTGCTGATCCTCCTGCAGGTTCCATCATTCTTCTGGAGAACCTCCGCTTCCACGTGGAGGAAGAAGGCAAGGGCAAAGACGCCGCAGGAAACAAGGTGAGCGTTGGGGTTCTTGTCTTTACTGTTTTGTAGTTTCAGGTAAACTATTCAGTTTTTACAATCATTTATATAATTGTCTGAAACATGATAAATGTTTCGCAAACCGAACAAACCTTCATCAGGTTTCCCTTAAAGAGCATACACTGATCCACACTTGACCTTTTGACATTTGGAGAAAGGTCACCGGGGTGCTCTGTTGCTTTTCTGGTCCATGGAGCCCTGACTGGAATGCAGCGTAGGGAAGGAGAGATGGTTTCGGGTTCTGAGGTTTGCTCGATGGTACAGTAGTAGTTGAGTAACCTTTTGTCGACTTTTGACCTTCAGTGGAATGAAGGTGAAGCATTTCATAGGCACTTTAATGACCTTTCTCTCGGCTGAGTTTATGAATCATGAACATTAAGCTCTTAAAAGAGGCAGGACTAAATTACATTCTGAAACTCTGTGGTTGTTTCAGGATGTCTGAAAAAAAGTTTGCGGTATCTGAGGTTTTTATTATTTATAAAGTGCTTTTTGAATATGATGTTTCGTTTGCCAGTGACTGACAAAACAAAATGCGACTTAAATTTAGTCTCTCTTTTCTCATTTAAAAATCAAGGCTGCTAAAAATGTATGAAATGTTTGAACTGCCAGGGCCCTCTTGTGGTGCACAAATGTACTACAATATGTAGAACTAGGGAGAAATATTATGCAAAACATTGGTTATTAAATGTTCAGTCGATTTAAATTCTTAACGATAGATAATTAATCGTTATTGTGCCTCAAATGTTTTCAGTATTGTCGTGTTTGGTGTAAAAATAAATAAATAATAACTTAATTGTTATAATTTATTTCCACTTCGCATATTTCATGCTGATCTTGTGGTAGAAAATAAGCAGCTGGCTGATACGGGCTACAAGAAATACATTTCTGTCTTAAGTTTGCTTGTACATATCCAGATTAGTGATACACCAAGGCATTTATCCTTATAATAATTCATAGAATGTTTATAGACGTGAATCTAAATAGAAAACTCAAATTGATTTAAATGCAGACAAAAACAGCTCATAAGTGTTTCTTCTTATATATATTATTATTTTTTTTTCTCTCTTACTAGACCAAAGCATCCCAGGAGCAGATTAACACTTTCAGGGCGTCCTTGTCCAAGCTGGGTGACGTCTACATCAACGATGCCTTCGGGACAGCACACAGAGCTCACAGGTACACCTCGTTACATCCCGCATCACACCATGCGTTTCGTAGATTGCCCAGGAATCGTTCTGAAGATGAAATCATGTCGATTTTGATGTTTTACAGCTCCATGGTTGGAGTAGATCTGCCTCAGAAAGCTGCAGGCTTTTTGATGAAGAAGGAGCTGGACTACTTTGCGATGGCCTTGGAGAAGCCACAGCGACCATTCCTGGCCATCCTCGGGGGGTGAGGACTCAGGACACACACATGCATACACGCACATGAATGTGTGCACATATACACAGTATCAGAAATGAGCAGTGAATATTTAGTGTTTTGATTTTTCACCTTTATGAGCTAAAGTCGCTGCATCTCCTGTTTAGTTTAACGAACTGTTCTGACTAGATGAGCGACAGCCCAGGAATAGATTCAGCTTATCTTGTTGAGTATTACAGCAGCTTGTGCGAGTGTTTCCTGCTGGTGTTAATGCTCCATGAAGGGTGTGTTGGAAACCGCAGATCCCACAGCAATGGTGCTCTAGAGTTATGCTTGCGCTGTGGAATAAGGTCAGGGTCTGAAATTGTGCAACAGCGATTTCCAACTAGTGTGAGATGATTTCAAAGGTGAAACGACTGCTGGTTTTTGTAAGGAACATCATTTCCAGACAACACGAGTCCATCACTATGGAAAATTTCAGTCGCATGAGTAGTCTAGCATGGGTATTCTCTTTAACTGTGCTGTTGTTTTTTTTGGGGAGGTGGAAGATTAACGCCCCTTCATGTTCATTGGTTCTTCTCAATTTGCAGTGATGACACCAGTGGGTTTTTTTTTTTTTCGCGCTCTGGACTTTTCCCAGTCACTGATTTCTTTGAAAGGAATGCCGCCTTGATAAGCCGTTTAAACAACATGCGCACAACTTTGAGCTGCAGAAATCCTGCTGGCCGCTCATTTCGTCATTCATGAGCAAACTGGGTTTTCTTTTTTTCTACGCTATGTTCGAAATTAAACAGTAGTCCATCTTTAGTTTAGGGCAAGAAGGTCAGTCTGTGGAAAATTCCAAGAAGTGTAAGTGTAAAGTATATTCAAGTGTAGTTGTGAAGCACCCAGCACCTCCGATTAGAGCCTCCTGGAATTTTCCGTTAAGTTTAGTTAACATTTTTAGTTGTTAAAACGTAGTTTACGTTTTAAGTTGCGTACTAAGTTATTAGTGTACGTTTTGGATGTCTTAAATATAATTTTACAGTGAAAAAATGAGGGGGAAATTTTTTTTTAAAGGCCTTTTTGGTTAGAATACCGTAACTTGCAATAACCTTTGAATGATACCGTATGTGTTTGACATCACTGCAGGGCCAAAGTTAAAGATAAGATTCAGCTGATCAACAACATGCTGGACAAGGTGGACGAGATGATCATCGGGGGCGGCATGGCTTTCACCTTCCTCAAGGTCCTCAACAACATGGAGGTAAGGGATGCTGATGGAAAGTCATCTAAAGGTGTGTGTATACACTGATGCTGTATATGCACATGAAAACTTCTTAAGAAGCAACAAAGGGCAATTTACTAAATTAATTTTAAAAAAAATTATTGAAGAAAGGAAAGATGAAAGAACGAAAAGAGATGCATTACCTTTGAAGTAACTTTGATTTCACAGCAAGCTTATCTTTTTGAACTTGAGCGTGTGAATTTACAGAACACTCTTGTGAATCAATAAAAAACCAATATGGCAAAGCAGTGGGCTCTGTTTTGGGGGTATAATAGCACGTGCTATTAATTTTTCTTTCTTTCTGCCTGCAGGAATGTTAATTGAAAGCTGTTCCTGATATATTTCTACCTCCCTTGTTTATATCTGCGTATATTGTTTTTCTCCAGATCGGCACTTCCCTGTTTGATGAGGAAGGATCCAAAATCGTCAAGGACCTGATGGGCAAAGCAGAGAAGAACGGTGTGAAGATCACGCTCCCCGTCGACTTTGTCACTGCTGAAAAGTTTGATGAGAAGGCCACAACGGGAACGGCTGCAGTGGCTGATGGCATTCCAGCAGGATGGATGGTATCGGCAATTATCTCCAGATTTATTTTTTTGTTTTTTTGGCCTCAATGAATTTTTTTTTGGTGTGTTTGTTTAAAAAAAAAAAAAAAAAAAAAAAAAAATATATATATATATATATATATATATATATATATATATATATATATATATATATATATATATATATATATATATAAAAATATATATATAAATATATATATATATATATATATATATATATATATATATATATATAAAAATATATATATATATATATATAAAAATATATATATATATATATAAAAATATATATATATATATATATATATATAAAAATATATATATATATATATATATATATATATATATATATATATATATAAATTATTATTTTTTTTTGTTCTTGTCAGGGTCTGGACTGTGGGCCGGAGAGCTCCAAGCTTTTTGCTGAAGCTGTAGGCAGAGCTAAGCAGATCGTATGGAACGGCCCCGTCGGCGTCTTCGAGTGGGAGAACTTTGCCAAGGGAACCAAGAACATGATGGACAAAGTTGTGGAGGTGACCAAAAGTGGTTGCGTCACCATCATCGGTGAGTCAAGTCCTTTTTAATGTTAACATTAGGGCTGAAATGTTGCATATTTTTTCTTAATTGATGGTTGGACACTTTTGTTAATAATGGTGAATGAATAATAGCTAACGAATGTTTCCTCAGTTAAAATTTTATTTAAACAGTTGCAGCAGCACAATCCTCCAAAGAAGTTTAAACTATCACAATTGAAATGAAGCTCTTAAAAATCCCCCTCTCTCATTCAAAAAACAAGGCTGCTAAAATTTCTATGTCCAGTACTGAGCACTTCCTGAGTTACAAGGGCGCCCTCTTGTGGTGGATGGATTAATAAAAAAAAAAAGCCGTATGTTTAGTAGATCTTTAAAAGGTCATTTTTTTTACTGTAATGAATTATATTAATATAAATACTAAGGATTAATTATTATATTAATATACTTTATTATATCATATATATAGATAGATAGATATAAAAATTTATCTATCTATCTATCTATCTATCTATTATATTATCCTTTTTAAAATCTTAATTAATAGTGCAAAATAGATTAGCTAAAAATGAAAAAAAAAAAGAAAGCAAAAAACATTACTGTTCACTGCCTTTACAGCAAGTGCGCCCTCTTGTGGAGGACGGATTAATAGAACCATAGTATTTATCTATCTAATGTTATCATGGGAACATTGTTGATTAGTAAATTAATTACAGTTTAGAATTTTAATGATTATTCATCATTACCATCCGTTATTAAAAACTGATTTCATTGCTTATAATAAATAATGAAGATAACAGTAAATAAATGTAACCAGGGGAAGTTAAGAGGAGAAACTACAGAATCTTTAAAATCCCTGATTTGCAAGCGTGCTCATACGATAATATAAACCAGTTGTTCATTTCTTATTCTTTTGAATTGGCACCCCTAATCTTCAACCACTAGGTGGTGCCGGATTACCATCCTGGTGACCAGTTCTCTTAAAGCTTGTAGTTCTTGGCAGTGCATGTTGTGCTCTGAGTGCATTCTCTGCTATTACGTGTTTAATAAATCATCTGTTTTATGTCTGTTCTATGCAGTTTCATTACTGTTATTATTTATATCATTCTGTATAACTTATTTTTCTTGCTTGCGTACATAATTATTAAAACTGATTCTGACGTTAACAAACACACCCCTCTTGACCTTCTCAGGTGGTGGAGACACGGCCACCTGCTGTGCCAAGTGGGACACTGAGGACAAAGTGAGCCATGTGAGCACAGGAGGTGGAGCAAGTCTGGAACTTCTTGAGGGTGAGGTTTATAATTTCACTTCCTGGTTTAAAGAATCACTCCAGATTATAGTTTTGAAAATGTTTAACGCAAAGCAAATTTTACACATCTTAGTTCCTCGTCATTAATTTTAAACTGACTAAAGCCGATACATTTTAGATTAGTTGATCATTAACACCTCTAACACCATCCTAATCCTAACAACACTGGGATTTGATCAGAGAATTAGATAATACGAGGGTGAGTCAGAAACCATCCGGTTATAATAAAACGCCTGTTGGTCTTATCAGCACGATAAAACGAGCAAAAACGGACGCCACACTTGTGATTTTGTAAGTCAGTGTATAAAATGTCCATTTATTGTCTGCGCGGGGGTGGGAGAAATAAGTCGGCCTCACCGGTTTCATTGAATCAGCTCGGGACCACGATGATGGAAAATGTCTGTCCTGTAAAGCTGTCCTGATGATGAATATTCATAATAAATAAATAATAAATCTCAGTTAAATACAGCTTTAAGACAAAATGGCGTCTGTTCAAGCACACAGTAAACACCATGTAGCGGTGTCCCTCCCCCCGGGCTTCTTCCCGGGTTCCCTTTAAACGAGGTCCCCGCTGCGTCACCGGGATTCCCCTCAAAATTTAAAGCTGCAGTCTCGTGAGGGTATAATGCTGAACCAGAACACACCAAACCTATGTGTTTTTGGATTTTTTATGATGCACTCTGTCAGACTTGCGAACGAATCCGACTTGCGAACGTGCTCCCAAAACGGTCTGGGACTGTATTTACTGTATTTATTTAATCTATTTATTTAAACTAATTCTACAGCCAAAGTAGGGATAACTTTTAGACTCGCCCTCGTATATCAGCCATTGTAAGGTTTGATGCTGAACTCTTGTGGTTCAGGTGACAAGTCCTTCACCTGTAGATTGTATAAAACGTTTAATAGCATTACAATTCTGTTCTTAAAAAAATTAAGAGCATTCATAAACTTTTTATTTATGCAAAAAAATATTATTAATAATAATAAGCTGGTCAGAAAAACCACACAATCTGTTATGGGATATAAATGATGATTACAATTGGATACCATCTCATTTCTACGTCTAATGTCCCATAATTCACCTAAAACACGTACTGCTTTAAAACTCTGAATGCCATTCCGTACTAACATTTTGCTTTGTTTCCCCCGACAGGAAAAGTGCTGCCTGGCGTAGACGCTCTGAGCAACGTTTAAACATCTGGCGCCTCGTTCGCCCGCCCCTGCTTTGACCCTCGACCCTGAGGAGGCTCTCGCTACACACTCATTCATTGCTCTCGGTGTACGCAGGCACAAGTGGCACACGTCCTATCTGTACTGAACAATCAGTAAACATTACTGTACACTGCTGTTTTTCTTTCTTTTTTTTCCCTCCTGGTTCCTGTTTACTCCTTCTGCTAACGTAATGCCTCAGATACGCACTTGGCACACCGTACCCTTCTGAACGGTTCTCATCAAGGAAAGCGCGATCCCCCGGCTCACTCACATGACCCTGTACTTTTAGGATCAGGTCCGATCGTCTCAGCTGCTGAAATGTTTCATGTGTTCGTATCATCTTTATGTAACCGTGTTCAGAGTATATAGATGAAAACGTGGTGTGTGTGATGTAACCATAGAGTTTTTATTTGGCTTCCCTTAGTTGATGTTCAGACTGAAACTGTAGGCACTTAATGTTGCACTTCTCATCCTGGCCCCAGGGCTTGTAAAATAAACAGGCTGCTCAGAAAGATATACGCAGTCTTTAATGGACTATAAATAAAATAAAAGTGAAAAAAAAAAATCTTGGATTTTTGTGCTTTTTTTTTTTGTGTGTGTGTGTGCTGTTCACTAGCACGTTCTAGCATTCAGCTATTGTTTCTTTAATCTTTTCTCGAGTCTGTCACAAAAGCAACCCAATAGAATGAGGGTGAGTCAAAAATGATCCGCACTCTGAATTATTTTAATTAATTGGCTTTTTGTTCGAGGCTACTGTCTCCCCAGTCACTGCTGTACAGGTGTGAACGTGATGCATCTGTTAATTTGTAATTGTAATGCGAGCAAAAACTGGACGCCCCACTCGTGATTTGCAAGAAAGTGTTTGGATATCTGCACACAAAATACTCTAATGAAGGTGAAAGTTTCTTAGATTCATCACTTAGAGTCTGAGGCTAAACGGCAGAGTACGGAGCAGAAACATCCTCAATCGCCGCCTGAAAGAAAGTTCAAATGCTGAAGAAAATTCATCAATATTCAGCATTTTCTGGAATTCTCGAGGGCCAGAAGTATTGGAACGTCATCAGGAAAAAAGGTTCAACGATCAACAGTGCTCTTTACGGAGAGGGGCTTATTGAAGAGCTGAAGCTTAAACTGAATAATCTGATCAATCGAGGCCTCAAGGGCGTCGTGACCTCACATGACAATTCAGAAACTTTGTTTTGAGGTGTTCAAGCGTCCCCCCCTTACTGTCCTGGGCCCGTATTCACAAAGCTTCTTAGAATTCTCTGAGAGCTCCTATCTTAGCCTAAATAGTCCTAGCTGGGAGTCTTAGACTAAAAGTGATTTAGGGAACTTCAGAGCACCTCTGAGAAAGGGAAGTAAAAAAAAAACCCTTTATCTGAGAGAGGAGGTGTGGTCGACCCCGTTGCTAGGGATGATACAGCAATGCAAGGACTGTGATTGGTTGATAGAAAATAACCTCTGACCTCTGTGAAGGTCTTGGAAAAGCAGTCTTTGTGAAAATATGATATATGATAATAGAACAGACAGTGAGATCATGATGTTTGTGGAGAAAGAAATTGTATAATCATGACCACCCTGGAGAGTAAAATGGAAAGAAGGACAAGAAATGGTCCAGTGTGTAAAAGGGTTTGTACTATACTGGGACATTTTCTACAGACTTTCAACTGGAATCCTGGGATTTTCCAGAAATAATAATATATATATATATAACAATATTATACTGTAAGATCACACAAAGGGCCACGAGGGAACATGGCGTCAGTACAGCACAGAGAAAGTTTCCATATGTATGAAGAATGTTGGCTTTCTTCATTATGCACAAACATTTTTGGTGCATGCTGTACTCAATGCTGCTGGTGGTGGTGGTGATGCGTATGTGTGTGTGTATTCCGCAGTCAGGTGTGTTGCTGTATGCAGTATCAATGTTATGCATTAAATAAAGTACATTTCTGTTCGCGTGGCATAGTGGCATGGTGGCATTGCATCACATCACCAGCTTGTTTATAAGTTCCCGCAACATCTACTTGAATGTTTTCTGAGTTTTACAGTCTCTCATCACATGCTTCAAACATTTGAGGTTTCTGGGTAAATCGCCAGTGTGAGTGAATGTGTGTGTGTGTGTTCATATCCAGTGTTTCCGGGATAGAATCCATGTCCTCTATGAGGATAAATCATTTTACATTTCTGGCTTTTGGCAGACGCTCTTGTCCAGTGTGACTTTACATTTGATCAGAAGTATACTTCTGAGCAGTTAGTAAGGGGTTAAGGGCCATGCTCAAGGGCCCAAAAGTGGCACCACATGGGCTGCGTTCCATTCTGAAGTGCACTTGACAGGGTGCTCCCTTCTCCCTGCTCCGTTTGCAGGAAATGTTAGTGAAAGGAACTTTCCTCTACAAAACTCCACCATTCGGACACCCCGCGAAGTCACCAGCGCAGACGTCACTGCCTCCGTGCGTTACCATGGTAACATAAGCCGTATGGATACCTGTCGCTGCTGCTGTGGGAATTTCACACTACGGACATTAAATATAGAATATTTATCGAAAGCAAAACTGATACCATTATAAAGCACGTACATAAAACGTGTATACGTGTATAATTTTACGTGTATAAATTATTGATTAATAAGCTTAATTGATTAAAGATGTACAGAGAGTTTTTTTTTTTCTTTTTTTTTTACAGATTATTAACCTATATACACACAGACGTGGACAAAATTGTTGGCACCCTTCGGTCAATGAAAGAAAAACTTACAATGGTCACAGAAATAACTTTAATCTGACAAAAGTAAAAATAAAAAAAAATTCTATGAATGTTAACCAATGAAAGTCAGACATTGCTTTTCACCCATGCATCAACCTAATTATTTAAAAAAATTAACTCATGGAACAGGCCTGGACAAAAATGATGGTACCGCTAGAAAATAATGAAAATAATGTGACCAAAGGGACATGTTAATTCAAGGTGTGTCCACTAATTAGCATCACAGGTGTCTACAATCTTGTAATCAGTCAGTGGGCCTATATATAGGGCTCCAGGTAGTCACTGTGTTGTTTGGTGACATGGTATGTAGCACACTCAACATGGACCAGAGGAAGCGAAGGAAAGAGTTGTCTCAGGAGATTCGAACGAAAATTATAGACAAGCATGTTAAAGGTAAAGGCTATAAGACCATTTCCAAGCAGCTAGATGTTCCTGTGACTACAGTTGCACATATTATTCAGAAATTTAAGATCCATGGGACTGTAGCCGACCTCCCTGGACGTGGCCGCAGGAGGAAAATTGATGACAAATCAAAGAGACGGATAATCCGAATGGTAACAAAAGAGCCCAGAAAGACTTCTAAAAAGATCCAAGGTGAACTTCATTCTCAAGGAACATCAGTGTCGGATCGCACCATCCGTCGTTGTTTGAGCCAAAGTGGACTACATGGGAGACGACCAAGGAGGACACCATTGTTGAAAACAAATCATAAAAAAGCCAGACTGGAATATGCCAAACTACATGTTGACAAGCCACAAAGCTTCTGGGAGAATGTCCTCTGGACAGATGAGACAAAAATGGAACTTTTTACCAAGGCACATCAGCTCTATGTTCACAGACGGAAAAATGAAGCATATGAAGAAAAGAACACTGTCCCTACTGTGAAACATGGAGGAGGCTCTGTTATGTTCTGGGGCTGCTTTGCTGCATCTGGCACAGGGTGTCTTGAATCTGTGCAGGGTACAATGAAATCTCAAGACTATCAAGGGATTCTAGAGAGAAATGTGCTGGCCAGTGTCAGAAAGCTGGGTCTCAGTCGCAGGTCATGGGTCTTGCAACAGGACAATGACCCAAAACACACAGCTAAAAACACCCAAGAATGGCTAAGAGGAAAACATTGGACTATTCTAAAGTGGCCTTCTATGAGCCCTGACCTCAATCCTATTGAGCATCTTTGGAAGGAGCTGAAACATGCCGTCTGGAAAAGGCACCCTTCAAACCGGAAACAACTGGAGCAGCTTGCTCATGAGGAGTGGGCCAAAATACCTGCAGAGAGGTGCAGAAGTCTCATTGACAGTTACAGGAATCGTTTGATTGCAGTGATTGCCTCAAAAGGTTGTGCAACAAACTAAGTTAGGGGTACCATCATTTTTGTCCAGGCCTGTTCCATGAGTTTTTGAGTTTTCATTTTTGAAAACATGGTTGAAAAGCAATGTCTGACTTTCATTGGTTAACATTCATAGAATTCTCATTTATTATTACCTTTGTCAGATTAAAGTTATTTCTGTGACCATTGTGAGTTTTTCTTTCATTGACCGAAGGGTACCAACAATTTTGTCCACGTGTGTAACTCTTAGGCATCTGGGTAGACGATCTTATCCAGACAGACTTACAAAAAGTTCTTAAGTTACCATAAAGTTTTCTGCTTTGATTAAAAAAAAGAGAGAGAAAACAGTTAGGCAGAATGGCTAGGAACTCTCTCACTGTTTA
The DNA here is from genome assembly GCA_030347435.1 of Clarias fuscus. NCBI lineage: Eukaryota > Metazoa > Chordata > Actinopteri > Siluriformes > Clariidae > Clarias > Clarias fuscus. Next base: position 3,036,255 of record CM059230.1, on the reverse strand, counting down.
ATTTACAAGATTACTCTGATTATTTTACACCATCTGTGTTAAACACACACACACTCACACACACACACACCAGTTCAGTATATAACTTCCTTGTATTATTATAGATATTGCTATAAATTAATTATAACCAGGAAAATGAGTATCTCTATTCCCGTACACACAGCATCATTTATTTATGCCATAACACACCGAGCCAAATGTGAGAGCTGATCACCTTGTGTAACTGCTCGAAGGTTAACGAGCGTGTTTCTGGTTTTGGTAGTGCATGTGTGTGTGTGTGTGTGTGTGTGTGTGTGTGTGTGTGTGTGTGTGTGTGTGTGTGTGTGAGTGTGTGGGTGGGTGTACCTGAGTTTGGTAAAATATTTGGTGTAGGTGAGTATTTATAATTTTTTTATATGAATTTAAATGTTTTTACATATAGATATACAGTATGTAACATGTACAAAAATACCCATAATCCCCAAACCACGGAAAATGAACAGCATTAGCATTTCACAAGAAGCTCACAGGAAAACCATGAACTCGGCAGCACCTAGAGTAGAAGTGGTGTGTGTTGGGAAATGTGGCTTAGAGATCCTCTGTTCAGAATTAGAGTTTCTGGGACGGAGCTTCAGGAAATCGCTGAGTCACTCCTGAGCGATTTGCTAATTCAGTTTTATTTCATTGCATTATTAGTCACGGAGAATATTTAGGAGTTTCCCCATCTTTCAAATCCTCAGCCAAAGCGTTGGTGTATGTGTGTCGAAGGGGCGTTCAAGTCAATCCGGGACTTGTGATGAATGTTCTGGATGAAAATGAAGGCGTGATAGTGATTCTGTACGATGATGAGACTGTTAGCCGCGGTAAAACATATGGACGGCGCAACGCTTTAAAGACGGCCATACGTCGGTGAATGACGATCCCGGCCGAGTTGGCTCGGAGCCCACTGCAGTCATGGACACCGTGAACATTCATCGCGGACTTCATCTTGAAAATCAATCGATAGCCTCCGAGAGTGGCGCAGTGGTAAAGTGCTCGCCCTATCATCCGGAGATCGCGAGTTCGATTCCCCGGTGATGCTGTAACCTCTCGCAGCCGGAGGTCTAGAGAGAGCTGATTGGCCGAGCTCCCTCTCTCAGAGGGGAGGGACGAGAGGTACTTAGTGCTCCCACATTAATCACGGCTCTACAGCCAATCAGGGGCGTCTGTGAGCTCATGCAACGGAAGGAGCGGATAGCGCTGTCCTCCGAGTGTGTTACTATTGGTTGCTTTACATCTCAGGGAGCCCTCATGTCTGTGTTTCCTTCTGGCTCTCCCTTTTAGTTATGCTGTTACAGTTAGTCCTGCCGGAGTCCCTGCTTGCACTTTGCACTAAATATACATTCACCTTATACATGTTGACTGTGACCATACCTAACTACCATCTCTCCTTATTTTCTGTTCTCTCCTCTTCTGCTCTCTCCTCTCTCTCCCTCTCTTCTTTCCCTCTCTCTGTCTCTCTGTCGAGCTATACATGTCACTCCTGAGTTGCCAGTGATCCAGACCCCTCTGCCCTCTGGACCCGTCTAACCCGTCCTGGAGTCCTGCTTCTGGTTGGAGATCTCGTCGCATGGATGCCCCGTGTGGTCTGCCTGGATTCGTATGGTGGCTGGGGATGGTTTCCATGAAGACTGTCCTGTCATCAATTGATGCTCTGGGGACCTGTGACTATTACCATCTCAGGGAGTTTTTCCTTGCCACCGTCGCCCTCGGCTTCCTCATCAGGGACAATCTTATCATTTTGATTCATACACATTGCATACAAACTTACTTCTTTTTATTGTGTAAAGCTGCTTTGCGACAATGTCAATTGTTAAAAGCGCTATATAAATAAAACAGAATTGAATTGAATTGAATTACTCCGCCCTCAACAGTGCGTGAGCGAGCAGTACGAAAAGATGCGGTCAGCTGGTGGTTCGGAGGCCCTCCCGGCTGAGTGGTAGTAGTAGCGTTAATGTGGGAGCCCCCTAGTGACGGGGAGGAATTGGGCACGACTAAATTACGGGGAAAAATCCCCCCCAAAAAAGAAAATCAATTGATAACTTGATATGTTGCTGTCTGTGTGAACTGTACACACAATCATTCACCGACACCACTCGCACGTTACAGGAACTCGGCTGGGAGTTATCGCCACATCCCCCGTACAGTCCTAGCCAATAGAGGAGTTCCTGGGAGGCCAGCGTTTCCGCCATAAAGCAGGCAGTCCGATCATCGCTCTGACGTACTGAGAAAACATTGACACTTAATGGTATCCAAGCTCTAGTGAAACACAGTACAATCATTTATAACCATCCCATCTACAGTATCATCACACTGTAAACCCTAATGCTCAAAGTAATTAAACACATTGAGTACTGTTAACCTAAATGATTGCAATTAGGTCAAATTAATAGACCTTTTCGAGTATTCAGAACTCAAATTTTTTTAAAGTAATGATGTTTCCAATTTTAAGTAAACAGAACTATCAGTTATTCTTGCATTACTGAGGAGCCTAACTCATACTATCATTTTGTTTAGTTGTTGCAAATGAAATAAATTGTTGTTGGTCTTTCGTCTGCTCCTGGCAATGTGTCGCCACAGCGGTTTGTCACAAGGTTTTACACCAGATGCCCTTCTGAACACGACCCTCCCATTTTTATCTGGGCTTGGGACAGGAACTTCATCCACCAGTGCTCTGTTACAAACCAAATAAGTATTATTTGACAATAATACTTATGGAGAACTTATGGAGCCCAGATTTGTAAAGATTATACTTACAGCATCATGTGAACACGGACCAATCCACCATCTTGATTAAAACAATTCAATGTGGGCAGTTTACATATGCATTGATGACGTCAGACACAAAATCGCCAGGCTGAAAGATTGGAAGTTAGACAGTTTGGACAATAACTGTGGCTTAAAATATCAAATTTGTTCAGCTAACTTGAAAAGTGTCATTTCTACAAACTCACGAATACCAAAAAGTTGTAAATACTCATCAAGGTCTATTAATTTGAACTAATTCAACGTAATTTTTTAAGTTACTCAATATGTTTAATTACTTTGAACATTAGGGTTTACAGTGCAGGGTTGCCACTTCTAACTGACAAAAAATTTTAACTGACATACAAAAAAAACTAAAAAGGCTGACCATCCAGTAGAACCCAAATTTTTGGAGAATTGCGAGCTTTCTTGGGTTCATTGTCATGGCAACGAGGTCTGGATTGCTGGTGTGATAGCTATGCGATATAGACGTACCCTGTGGAACTTAATCTATTTTCTGGGATAGATTGTTAAAAAAAAAAACGGGAACAGTCCTGGGAATACCTGAACAGGGGGTTACACCACCATCAAACCTAGAATTATTATTATTATTTTTTTTCTGCCAAACCACTTTGCTTGGTCTTGGAACGTAGGAAGGAAACCCAGACAAACCCTGGATACAGCTTCATAATTATAAATAAATTCATACAATCTGATTTACTTAGCTGATAGCACAGACGCCTCATAATTCCAGGACTGTCTTAGTCTTAGTCTTACTGGCATTTCCAAATTGTATGCCTGTAGTGTGTGATTGTGTTCGTGAGCGTGTGTGCTCGTGCCCTGTGCTAGGCTGGCACCACATCCAGGGCGTATACCACCCAGTGCCCTGAGTTATCTGTGATCACTTCCAGGCTTCCCGTCACCCTACAAAGGATAATCATTATGGAAAGTGGATGAATGGATGGAGGGATGGACTTCATCTGATCTAGAAAACTGTAAACGTTACCCTTCTTAATATATTCACTAAGAGTAGTTTACCATATGGTTTTAAAAGTCTGAATATCATTGGCATATCTCTAAATCATAACATTTACATTCTATATTTTATACAGTTTACACACTGTAACACTCATCCTGGAGTCTGTCTTAGCTTTACAGGGCAAAGCGTCAACACCTCACCCGGTATATACATATAGTAGGTATAACATAATGTCATTATAATATTAGTCTATTTAAATACATCCTTTAGAGTATTAACCTTCTGACGTAGGGAGATTATTGATTATACAATATATATATATATATATATATAAACATTTCACACAAGAATACTGTAATATTTCGGGTTACGTTTGTTACTACAGCGGAGAATCAGTTATACACTACGCTCAGAATGTTCCTGTGTGTTAATACAACTTATTATTACATTCAATTCTGCTTATTACATGCATACTTTGTGTTTATTTTTTCATCACTATAACAGTCATTTCTGGAACTGGGACCAGCTGATGCCAAAACCCATGTGACACTGTTTTCTTTAAACTTTCACATCATAGTCACACACATTCTTTTAGTTATAATAAAGTATTACTCCTTCAGGCATCATTACTATTCTCATAAACAGTCCATTTAAAGCTCCTGTTTTGAATTTTAATAAAATATAAGTTGCAAATTATGTCCAAATCATTTGAGAGCATTAGTGAAACTTAGATGAAACTTTTGTGGCTGTCTAGACTATTTGTTCTTTATCTTTAGTAACTTAATAATAATAATAATAATAATAATAATAATAATAATAATAATAATAATAATAATAATAAAAATAAACAGGTGTTTTTGTAGACTTTTTTGCAACAGGCCTAAACCATAAATTCTATACACATATATTATATATTTATTATATTTTTGTCCTTTTTATTACCTACTTTACATTTGAATATAAAAAAAAAAATCTATTATTATTATTATTATTATTATTATTATTATTATTTCAGGCATACTATTTAAGCTTTCAGTTTTATTTATTTTTACACATGGACAGTCCATCTAGTTTTAACAGAATAAAAGTCCATATAATATCATGGAATTTTAAGTGTAAAAAAGAGAAAATATAAATAAATCTGATTATGCGTATAAGTCAATCTAAAAACTAATGTCTTTATATGTAATCATAAAAAGTAAAAGAATAAATCTGCTATCCAAGTCCATTTCCAATCATTTTCTTTCTTTGAGATCCGATTCATCATTAATTGCAGATTTTAAATGGCTGCAATTTCTAATTACTATTATTATAAATGCTATTTAATTTATTATTAAGTCTGTTTGAGTGGTCCGTTAAATTTAATGGATAAATAATATCAACTTTGGGTTCATTTCTCCTATCGTGGAACGTTTACTGTAAATAGTTGAAATTGAATGGTTAAATAATGGGATTAGATTTATAAAATAAATGCATACTGATGTAATCTGTAGAATTTATATTTATAGGTAAAAAAAATTTTAGGCTACACTAGGCTACTCACTCATTCTCTGTACCTCTGGATCCTGTATACAGAGTCGTAGCAGGCCAGGAGTTTATCCCAGGGGACTCGGTGCAAGAGGCAGGGTACACTCTGGAAGGGGTGCAAAACTATCGCAGCGCACACAAGCACACATTTATTGACACACTAGGGCAATTTGGAAACACTGATTATTCTAATCTGCGTGGCTGTGGAATGTGAGAGGAAACCAGGGTCCCTGGAGGAAACACACCAAGCAGAGGGAGAACATGCAAACTCACACTCACACACATACACACAGACCTAAAGGCGAGACTCAAACACTCATCCCTGGAGGTGTGAGGCCATAGGGCTAACCACTACGCCGCCGTGCCGCCACACTAGGCTTTATAAAAACACACACAAAAAAACATTTTATTACTTTCTGACGATCTGTTTTTTTAACGCTGATAAGTGCTTAATTATACATTAAATACACATACATTTTGCCTAAAACATGACATACAAATGCAGGACACCTATAGTTGATGTGTTGCTTTTTTGAGCAAGTAAATTAAGGTGTAGCTATTAGTACATTATTAACACTTTGTTGACTTTCTTTTAGGAGCAACACAGCGGTCTAGGTATAGAATGAGAGGCTGTTCAGGTCAGATCTTTGAACAGCACAAAGACGTCTTTCACGAGTCCAGAGGTGAGCAGGTCATGTCTTTGTTAATATTTTAGCAGTTTCGTAAAGAGAGAGAGAGAGAGAGAGAGAGAGAGAGAGAGAGAGAGAGGGAGAGAGTTGGTTATTAAAGATTCCTAGCCAATTCTTTTCATGAAACCAACAACCCGGCCTATTCTGATTAATAGTCAGAAATTTCATTGAACATTTCTTCTCAGCTTGCTTAAAGCTGGGTCTATTCCAATCTCAAAAGAAAAAAACAACACAATTTTGAGGCATACATTTTATTGTAAAAAAAAAATAAAAAATACAATAATGGTGAATCTTTACCATCTAATGCACTGCTGTGGTTTTTTCCATTTTTATTTTTAACATCATTGATGGGATTTTTTTTTTTTTTTGCTTAATAAAGAAGAGCTATTTATTTATTTATTTATGCTAAGGTTTTTCAGGTTTTTATTTTATTTTATTTTATTTTTTGTCATTTTGTCATTATAATAGTAGTCTATTTAAATACATACAGTAATTCAGAGTATTAACCATTTGACTTATCTTCAATTAAGATTATCGAATATTTCTATTACTATTTTGCATAAGGTATTCGCTCATGTGTCTTCACGTGCATGTGAACTTAAATAACATCCCATTCTTAATCCATAGGGTTTAATATGATGTTGGCCCCGCCCCCTTTGCAGCTATAACAATTTAAACTTTTCTTCAACTGCCAGGCTCGCAGTCTCCACAGGACTTTATGCAGACCAGTCAAGTTCGTCCACATCGAACTCGCTTATCCATGTCTTTATGGACCTTGCTCTGTGCACTGGTGGTGTGGGGTTGTTTTTCAGGAGTTGGGCTCAGCCCCTTAGTTCCAGTGAAAGGAACTCTTAATGCCTAAGCATACCAAGACGGTTTGGACGTCATTTTGTAATGCTCCCAACGTTGTGGAAACAGTTTGGGGACGGCCCCTTCCTGTTCCAACATGACTGAGCACCAGTGCAAGGTCCATAAAGACATGGACGAGGTTTGATGTGGAAGAACTTGACTGGCCTGCACAGAGTCCTGACCTCAACCCGATAGAAGACCTTTGGGATGAGTTAGAGCGGAGACTGCAGGCCCGGCCTTCTCGTCCAAACATCAGTGTCTGACCTCACAAATGCGCTTGTGGAAGAATGGTTCAAAATTCCCATAAACACCCCTAAACCCTGTGGAAAGCCTCAATAGACAAGTTGAAGCTGTTATAGCTGCAAAGGGGGCGGGGCCAACTTCATATTAAATTCTGTGGATTAATAATTGGATGTTACTTAAGTTCGTATGCATGTGAAGGCAGGGGAGAGAAAACATTTGGCAATATACTGTACAATATGTTAAAGACCATTTCACACATGCATACTGTAAATCTTCTCAAGGAAAATATTTCGGGTTACTTTTGTTCCTACAGCAGGGAATCAGTTATACACTACTAATACAGCTTATTATTACATTCAGTTGTGCTTATTACATGCATACTTTGTGTTTATTTTTACATCACTATAACAGTCATTTCTGTAATTGGGATCAGCTGTTGCCAAAACTCATGTGACACTGTTTTCTTTAAACTTTTACATAACAGTTAAACTGTTTCAAACACATTTTTTTTAGTTATAATAAAGTATTACTCCTTTAGGCATCATTGCTATTCTCATAAACAGTCCATTTAAAGCTCCTGTAAAAAAAAAAATTAAATAAAATATAAGTTGCAAATTATGTCCAAATCATTTGAAAGCATTAGTGTTTTGGAGCTGTCTAAACTATTTGTTCTCCATCTTTAGTAAGTTGTTTACTAAGTAAGTTACTTTAGTAAGTAAATAGTAAGACTATTTGTTCTCCATCTTTCTACATAATAATAATAATAATAATAATAATAATAATAATGAACTTGTGTTGTTTTTGTAGACTTTTTGCTGTGTCATGCAACAGGTCTAAACTATGTACATTTTATATACATGTGTTTATAAAATTGACATATATTAAAAATTTCTAGAATTTTAAATATATAATTTTTAAATCTGAATATAAAAAAAATTGAAATTAAAAGCTTTATCTATCTTTGGTAACTTTTTACATAAAATATCTATTAGACTTTTCATAATAATAATAATAATTGCCTTCTTCTTCTTTTTATTATTATTAATAATATTCTTTATAATAATAATACTACTACTACTAACAAATAATAATAATAAACTGTTGTTTTTGTAGACTTTTTGCTGTGTCATGCAACAGGTCTAAACTATGTAAATTTTATATACATGTGTTTATAAAATTTACATATATTAAAAATTTCTAGAATTTTAAATTATATATATATATATATATATATATATATATATATATATATATATATATATATATAATTTTTAAATCTGAATTAAAAAAATTTGAAATTAAAAGCTTTATCTATCTTTGGTAGTAGTAAATAGTAAGACTATTTGTTCTCCATCTTTCTACATAATAATAATAATAATAATAATAATAATGAACTTGTGTTGTTTTTGTAGACTTTTTGCTGTGTCATGCAACAGGTCTAAACTATGTAAATTTTATATACATGTGTTTATAAAATTTACATATATTAAAAAAAATTTAAATATATGATAAGATACTTTTTACATAAAATATCTATTAGACTTTTCATAATAATAATAATAATAATTGCCTTCTATTTTTTATTATTATTAATAATATTCTTTATAATACTACTACTACTACTACTACTACTAATAATAATAATAAACTGTTGTTTTTGTAGACTTTTTGCTGTGTCATGCATCAGACTTGAACCATGTGCCAGTTTTAGACCATGTCTGTTTTAAACACTAAATCTATTGCTAAGGTTTTTCAGAGATTTTTCTACATCATGGATGGTGTTTATTTATTTATTTTTGTTTGTTTAATTTATTTTTTGTTTTATTAGTTAGTTTCACTTTTTATGCCAATCGTATTTCATCCTCAGATTGTAATCTCTATGTAACAAACAAAAAAGCACCCCGGCTGATTGCCAGCTTTAAGCACCAGCGCACAAAAAAAAGCCTTTTTTTCCTCGCGTTTTAATCTTTCATGTTAGAGCGACGTTTCTGCCAGCCAATCAGAACACAGTGTAAACCCGCGTGGGTGTGTCTTGGAATTAAACTTACTAGAAAAAAAGGGGGAGACCTGTGGGAGGTGGGCGGGGCTTAGTATGGCTGCCGTTGTTGCGCCTTTGGTGGAGGGGCAGAGCTCGTTCTCTTCCCAAGAGGAACACACACACACACACACACACACACAAACATCCTGGAAAACTTTTTAATCCACCGAAAATGAGATGCGGATGAACCCGAGCTGGTCGCTACAAAGAAACCCGAAAACGCAACATTGTATCTTAACGTCTTTTTTTTTTTTTTTTTTTTAAGCATCTCCAACTTTTTTTTTCTTCTTCTTCTTCTTCTTCTTAATCTGCTCTGTATGGACTCTCACCCGGCGCCAGCTGAGACGGATCAGAAGTCCTAACCTGGTGATCAAGAAGTGCTGCAGGAAGGTAAACTGGTTTAGATCACATGTTTTAGATCTCGGGAGATAATCAGATTTGTGAGTAGACTTCCAGGCGACAACTGTGTTTATGCAGAACATCATGCAGAAGATGGAAAAGTCCAGCATGACTGTCTGAGGTTTGAGCTTTGAGATCTGAAATGGCATTGTTTATTGTGTTCACTCTTAAAAATGTCAAGCGTTTATTATTAAGCTGTGAAGGATTCCACTCCTCCTCCTCCTCCTCCTTCTTCTTCGCAAGCACCAAGTCTTATAGCAAACCATGCAAGATCATTTCCAACCCTGTAACCTATTTATCTGAGGAGTGCCAGATTTCCCAGGTAGCCCGGGTCACTAGGTCTGACCCTGCAGCACCTTCAGAATGCCTTGATGATTAACAGGCTTGCGGAACAGATCAGAGGAGCTATTGATGGATCTAGCAAACCCTTTGGAAGTGTGTGCAGACAAGACAGACACCCAGATATGCACCGTTACACAGGGCGAGGAATGCGGTCATGTGTTATTGGAAATCAAAGTGAGAGATATGAGGGGAGTTATGAGGAATGTCCGCGAAAGTGTGGCGGTCTGAGACGGCCGGTTTTTACAGAGTCGGATTGTGTAGTTCCTCATTTCCAACCGTAAGTAGTTTCTAGTGTTACAAGGAATGCTGGAAGCACAATCAGGGCAGTCTTTTCCTCCTTCCTGTGAGCAGTCTCTGCTGCGGCTTTGTTCAGCGGTCGAGGCAGTCAGTGTCCGCCAGAAAAGTACCTAGTGCCATTGACTAAGAGTGCAAGAATGTCAGCTCTCTCTCTCTCTCTCTCATACACACACACATTCTGTCACTCCCTCTCTCTGTCTTCATACATCCAACTCTTTTTTCCATCCCTCTTCCCCTCTCTGCCACCCATCTCCCTCCTGTTTCTTGCACGAGGCCAAAGTTCTGCCTGCTGACTCAGTCTAGAAATGCTTTTTTTTTTTTTTTTTCCACTGAGCCTGTACTCTGTACTCACTATTGAAGTTTTTTTTTTTTTTTACAATGAAGCTGTGTTCTATAGACCAGAGTCAAAGCCACTTAAAAGGCTCTGCAGGACTGAATGGGACGCTTTCTTTATAGACCTGTACGCCTATGAACTCGCATCTCTGAAAACTACTGTATGCGCTGCTTTAAATGGGAGAATCCAAGAGATTAGCCGAGTCCTCTTTGACTGTTGAGCTCACTTTGGCATTACTTGCCATCACTTGCATACCTCGGCACATCACAGACGTAGTCCATTGTTCTTTGGAAAGGGGAGGAAAGCGAAGCATCTTATAGAGCGATTATACGTAATATAATATACAGTGCTGTGCACAAACACTTCAATCGCCTCGTTTCTTCGTATTTTGCTTCCAAGGAACCAGACCTTCTTGTATTTTTTATGCATTACGTAGTAGGAATAGTTCTCCAGGCTTTCTGGAAGTGTTTTTGCTCTCATTTTCTGATTTCTCATTTCTTCATTTTGTAGGGATTATTCAAGCATAAAAAAAGAAAAACACATCCAAATTGAGGCATGAACCAGTGAGAAACCGGTGCAGATGATCAGGCCGGTGATTGATTAGTATACTGGTCCTGCTGATGTTGAGTGGTTGGAAGAGATGAGAGGGGAAATGAGGTCGCTGCATAAACAACCAGGTTTTAAATCGCATCTTTTTAGGTAAAACATTTGTAGATTTCTTTAATCTAATCTCCATCAGTTAATTTCATTTAATATGAAGAAAGAAGGTGGGGGGGTGTCAAGAGTTTTGCACAGTTATGTATATTAGACAGATAGGGCTGCACGGTGACTTAGTGATTAGCACTGTCACCTTGCACCTCCAGGGTCCGGGTTCGAGTCCCACCTGTGTACAGAGTTTGCATGTTCTCCCCGTGTCGGGTATTCCGGGTTTCCTCTGAAGGTAATTTCAAACTTCCAGTAGCAAGGATAGTAACACAATAGGCATGCAGTTACAATTGCAAAATCATCGATCGTGTAGAGCGTACAATAAAAATATATATATTGGTATTTGGTAGATGACTCATGCTCCAAGAGAAATGACTAAGAGAGAAACAGAATACAGTGTGTGTGTGTGTGTGTGTGTGCAAATATAAACAATTAGGATGAATAATCCATGGACAGAAGAATGCATTTTATATATAACGTGGCCCAGCACACACCCTGCAGACGAGACAGACGCCTCTGTGGTGGAGCGGGTCACCGTTTTCCAGACACAGAAACATCACACGAGTGAGTTTCAGCATTAATCATGTCTCCCACAGGATGTGTCACTATACGCTAGATTCGAAGGATTTAATGCTAATACGGAGTCCTGGACTAAGCTTAAGCTACGTCTTAAGGGAACGGGAGGAAGCAGATTCTTTTAAACGATATTTCCATGCATTATTTCGCAGTCCCGGGATACCCTCTAAAGTTTGCGACGAGTTCTGTTGTCTCTTTATGCAGTTGACAAGCTCGATCTTGTCACCAAGCATACCTTTCCAATTATCGAGGTGACCCAGCCAAAACAGGTTTAGTTGCTTGATTTTGGTTTGTGGCTTTTAACTAGTTCTGGAGAAAAACTTGTTACATCGATAATAACCGGTCCAGATCTGTCCTACACAGGCATCACTCCGGTTAAAATGCACTTTCTTAAAAGGAACAAGGCCGAGAGAGAGAAACTGGCGCACGGTTTTCAGTGACAGAGACGAAGCAGCGATCTCATCTCTCCACCACATGCTTTCCATTAAAGCTTTGGATGAAGGAGTGGAAGGAGGAGGGGGTCGAGAGGGGCTAAGAAGCAGAGCTGGGGGAAAGAAAAAAAGCTCTGTGTTTCCGAATACTTGGGTTTGTATCGGAGACTTGCGGGGGGAGAAAACCACAATACAGAGACCTTGTTGGAGCTGGTGAAGGAAGGGGAGAAAAGAAATGGAGGGAGTTATTTAATGACTCACTCTGGATTTTCTTTCTCCCACAATGGCGCAGGTTTCACCGAGCTCCTTTTAACCATTTAGGCTGAACATGTTTGTAGACCGGGTTGTCTTTATTCGTTTCCTTTCAAGGACGTCGTAAATACTAGCCCTTGGTAGTAAATCGAGCGCTAAGTGATGCATGGCGACGTCCCTAACAAGGACTTTCCATCCAAGTTGTTCCCGGTTTAATGGAACACAATCTCCTGAAATCAATCAGCGTGAACTCCGAGTCCAGAGCCCCGCCGAAAAAAAGGGGGGGCGGCTTTTGGATTTGTGGATCCTGAAAAAGCCAAAAAGTTGAAACATGGAAATGCAAAGGAGGACCAGGAGGAAAAAAGCGTGTGAGCAGATGCGTCAAAGTTTCTTGGCCTACTTTTCAATCTGGCAGTGTGAGAATCTCTGTGAGCTGGGAGTAATGGACACCGAGGGAGGCTGCGCTTTACACTTTCTCCACGCTCCCAGTGCCAGACCTTTCCACATTGGAATGTTGCGTTTCCTGCTTTGTTCCTGCCATGTGTGTGTCTCGGCTTCCCTCCTCGTCCTAGGTGCTCCGAATTCTATAGCCTTTCTTTCATTCGCCTCACTCTTTCACACACACACGTTTTTTTTTTCTTCCTCCCTATACTTTTTGCTAAATGTACCATAATAGGACATTGTTAATACATATTTTATCCAAAAGAAAGAAAGAAAAAAAAAAAAAAAGGTCTAGAGGTCTTTGAGTTCTCCATGTGTTAAGAGCGTTATCTGGTGTCCAGTAAGGCTGCGCAGATGTAGCTGTTATGTAAACACATCCTGCGAGTAGTGAAGCCCGTGAATGTTTCTCACATCACAAGGTTCCTCGCGGCCTCGGCAGAGGCTCTGTAAGGTCACGCTCGTCTCCCGTCCCTCTGTCAGGATGTTGTTGTGTCAGAGCTCGAGGAATGCGGCCTTACTGCTCCTTAACGTTGGATAATATTTGCCGTTGATGCCAGAGGCGAAGTGCATCGTTTCATTACTGTCAGGTGAAAAAAAGACTTGAGGTCACACACGGTCGGCGAAAAAGAAAGAAAGTCTTTCAAGCATCCGGATCTGAGAAGTGACGAGATGAGTCCTTGACGTCTCTTTCACGGATGTGAATGTGATTTAAAGAATACAAGTATGTGATATGTTTTTGGATAGGGGCAGGACAACGCCTTCGCTCTGGGTTTGTTCCCCATCTGGTTCTTATGGAGGATTTTTATTTATTATTAAAGAAAAAAATTAATAAATAAGGAATTAAAGAAAAATGACAGACAAACCCGAACCCTAAGTACGTATTGAGCATAATTATGTTAAAATTGAGCATTTTATATGATTTAAGAAGCTGGCCTGGTCTGCTTTATACATTTGAAGGAGTACACACTCGTACTGTACAATGTAAAAATACAGTAAAAGGTAAAAAGTTTGGATTTTTACATTCTAGAACAATACTGAATTTTTTTTTTTCAAAACTAATGAAATAATACATATGGAATTATGCAATTAAGTAACAACAACAGCAACAACAGTCACTTATTATTTTAAAACATGAACGTTAGATGTTCTGGAACAGTTCTTGCAATTACAGTATTGTGTCGAGTGCGTTTGCAAAACCCATCAAGCTCCATGATGAAACTGGCTCTCATAAAGACCTTCTCTGCAGAGGAGAAGTTCATTTAGAGTCACCAGCCTCAGAAATCACCAATTAACCTCAACCAGCACCTCAGATTAGAGCCGTTATGAAGCTTTACAGAGCAAAAGTAGCAGATATACATCTCAATATCAACTTTTCAGAGGAGATTATTGTGTATTTTCAGTATTGTTTAGGCGGTTTCTTAGTGGTTAGCAGTGTCGCCTTGCACCTCCAGGGTCCAGGTTCGATTCCCTTGTCAGGTCCGTGTGCATGGAGTTTGCATGTTCTCTCCCGTGCTTGGTGGGTTTCCTCCGGGTGCTCTGGTTTCCTCCTACCGTCCAAAAACATGCAGATTAGTCGAATTTGCGTTTCCAAATTGCCCGTAGTGTGTGAATGTTGACCAGTTGTAAAAATGGGAATAAATACGATGGTCACCATTGGCCTCCACGGTCCCTAGTTGGACTACAGAGGTTCCTAGATGGATAGAGTATCGTTTAACAATGTAGAAAGAAATATCAGGAAAGGCCGTGGAATTAGGTGTGCATAAACTTTTAATTGGTCTCTACTGATTTGAAATGATGAACTATTTTTTGTTTTTTTGAGACCTGGTAAAAAATTATTTTTTAAAAGTTCCAGAATACTAAACCAGTCCGGCACTTTGTACGTGGAGTTTAAAATATTTAAATGGTTTGATAAATTTAAAAGTCTCGAAACATGTAATGTGTGTGTGTGTGTGTGTGTGCAGAGAACTGATTACATTTAGACAGACGGCTTCCAAAATGCTTCGGTTCGGTGAAAACGTTTAATTTATCTCAAATTCAGTTCAACAACCTGACTAGCTTTAGATGTTCTCACAAATCCAGGATGCTGAAGTTGTACGAAGTACAGGAAATCGGGGCGGGTTCTAGAGGATATCGTATTGTTCGGGAATTCATTCTCGCTGCAATTCTCCACCGGGTTGTTGAAAGACCGTCTCCGGACATGCATTCTTGTTATTCTGGCTCCGTCAAACTATTACCTGCATAAACTCCACCAGACAATACTAGCTGTGTCACGTCATCGCGTTGATTCACAGTGATCTGCTTTACAGTTCTTGGGTTCCTGCAAAACACGCTGCAAAACGAGTTCAGATTTAAAAAAAGCAGGGCGACGTATACTACTGTTCAGCAAGCATTCATTCGTGTACATGGTCATACTGCACGTCCTTACCATGGCTGAACATAAGAACAGTGACGTTTCCCACCCCCCTAAAAAAAAAAAAACGCTTAATCGTTTTCCTGAAACGAGCCTGTGATCAGGATGTGGTGTCTTGAACGGACTTTGCTGTCAGGTGATGTTATTCAGGGACCTTTGACTAAGTGCCAGTTCCAGAACTGAGCCTACACCGGACCGCATTCCCGCTGTATTACTAGAATAAACAGTGTCAGCACGGGGGCCCTGGGAACCTTGTGCATGAAGAGTAAATATTTGCACAACTCCAGTCTCCATTCAGAACATACTGGACCTTTACTAAATCTAGGCTGTGGTCTGGGCAATTAGTATTTACCATCAAAATAAATCATAAATGTCATTATGAGCATCACAAGTAATAAAGCTGGTCCTGAAGTGGCTGTTATAGGTGTACATATATTTACATATTGAAATAGTTTTGTAGTGGAAATAAAAATCATAATTGTAATGTATGATTTGTATATTACAGATTAATTATCATTTGCATTAGATAAAACGCTGCAGGAATAATTTTTTGTCTTGTCTATAAGATGTGTTGAGCGGCAACCCGTACATAAGGGATCATTCTTTACAACTCGACGCTGTTTAACACCCGCGTCACGCTTGATTCACCTTCATGGGTTTTCCAGAGGAAGTAGCACGGCCGTTGTTCCTTTGCCTTTCGGACTCGTCTGGCAGAACGCATCCCAGGCTTTTTGGCACTCGTCTGGAGCTGCTGGCTCTCCGTCCTTCCCTCTTTTTGTGTGTGTGTGTGTGGCCCTTTCTTTTTTGATCGTTTGAGCGAAGGCCAGTGCTGGCTAACACCTGTCCCTGAGCGTCGCTAGATCTGCCAAGTAGCTCGTCACAAGGCTTGATAATGAGAATATGAATTTGCAGAGACTCCCTTGTGGTTGAGGAGCAAGCCAGGTGCTTGTGTGTCTTATCTGACGTTTTCATCTGTGTCACCTGTCAGAGTTTCCGTTTTTTCGGCAGGTGACTTGAATTTGGATAGCTGGTGGTGTGGGTGGTGGGATAAGTGGTGTGTGTGTGTGTGGGGAGGGGGGATATGTTTAACATTTTGGGCATCAAATAAACTGGTGATTATTGCCATTTAAAACAAATAGACTTCATTAAACCTTGTTATTTAATAAATGTATATGTAAACTTTTTTTTTTTTTGCAATTCAAACCAAATTAAATATTTCCGCCAATTAATTATTAAGTATTCATTATTATTTTCCACTATTGCTGTAAAACTTTTTGTGACACGTTTTGCGCGTACGGGGGGGAGGGGGAGGGGGGGGGGGCGTTCGAGTCAAACCGGGACTTGGGACGATATTTCTGGTGAACGAATGAGACTCTTAGCCGCAGTAAAACATTTGCATGGTGCAAACATTTTACAGCCGAGATGACTCGGAGCACAGTACAGTCATTCCCGCGAACATTTAGTGAGTGGAACCCTGATCCTTGGAACCCTGATCCATGTCGCTAACTTGCATCCCTCTGTGTGACCTGTACACACAATCACTTGCACATTACAGGAACTCAGCTGGGAGTTAATGCCACATCCGCCATACAGTCCTGACCTCACTCCACTTGCTTGGGAGATTAAAGGCCAGCGTTTCAGATATGAAGTGAAACCGGCAAGCACTAGTGAAACACTGGGATAAGTGCATTAGTGTAGCAGGGGATTATATAGAGAAATAAAGGGAGTTTTTACTCTGAGAACTCTGAGTATAAAGGTCTGCTAAAAATAAAAATATATAGATTTCTAAACTGTAGACGAGAGCTCATGGACACGGAGGACACAGGACTCCGGGACACTGCTCAGCGTAATCGTATTAAGTGTCTTGCCGACGTTCGGTCTCTCCCGAGCAGGAATGTGTCATAAGGAAACCTGATATATTCGGAATGCCCGATGATGGCATGCAAGCACATACCAGATCGGTCACTTATCGGTCACTTAGTCATGGCTCTGAAGTGTTGCTCAGCATTAAAAGAAGACGCTGTGGCTAAAGAAACGCCACTCGTACGCCCAATCATCCACTGCAACGTTTCATATATATATTGAAGTAGCAGCATTAAAATCACATTTGTACGTGTGATAGAATTGAAAAATCGATTTAACTTGATTGCACAAGATACATTCATGGGATATTAACTTCCTTGCTTTGATAACGCTCAGAATGTGATCCAGCTCGATGAATGAGGCCCATTGTCTGTGAGCTGCCTCTACAAACTGCTTCCATTCATTACGTGTAAACACCTAACAGAATTAATTAGGATCACCTTGGTACAACCCTAATATTTAAATACATACTCGAGTTAGCCGTTTTCGGTTCAGAAATTCCGCCGATCCCACCAAATCATTTGGGCATACCTCATATACCACGATCTGAAGCAAGCGGAGAGATTTGGATTGAAAGCGCTTACCGCAGCAGGTTGGTATGAGGGTGTGGAAGAGGGTGCTGGCTGAACTCCAGACTCACCTGTCCTCGAGGCCACACCTAAAGGAATGCAGCAGGTAGCGCGGAAAACGGCCATCGGCATAACGGCAGCAGAGTGCGCGAAGGGAAGACCGAGTGCATCTGGTGCAGGGAGTAGAGTGCAGGACGCAGTTAAAGGGAAGGATTTTAGGCATCTGTGGTGAGAGGAGTATGCATTAATTGTGAGTGTTTTCTCTTTATATGTTTTTCTCCTTTATCATTTTGACATTTCCCTCTAAAGGAATAGAATAGTGAATCAATCTGGCCATGAGTTAAACATGTGCTTCTTAACAGAGTGTGGAATTTAATCTCTCTGTATTGTACGTATAAAGTGTAGAATATAATTTGTCTTGTATAGAATGTTCAATTTCTTCATTAAAGCCAAATGAGAACTATACATTCCTGCTCACTAAGGAGTTGTAACCTGTGCACAATCTTTGGATGAATCTATAACCGCTGGCCAGAGGTTTGGTGGAGTGGTTGTCTAAACAGTTCGTAGCCAGGAGTGTAAACATTCCCTCGTTTCTGTCGTTCCCTGGACTGAGGCTGACACACTCCATGCCTCTAAAGTGTCATTGACATAACCACGGTAAGACTCTTGGGTCAGAGTGTTCGGAAACGCGCACAGCCAGAGGACCTATCTGCGGACCCTGTGGAATGCCGGATTCCACGAATTCACTCTGGCCGGGAATAAACTGTTTATCTGAATCAGTCAAGGAACTTCAAGTTCCAGCGTCAGGCGTCAGGGGTGTAGGGAGACGAGCCATCTGGGTGTCGTTGCTCCTCCGTCTTTGGGGGATGATTAGTCGTAGTCAAACATTCTGTGCAAGTGTGCACGCGATTAAACGAGCCGTCACGGTAAGGAAAGTACGCGGATCTCGTCCCTGATCGCGTTGTTAGATCTCAGAAATCCATTTTGGACCCCGAGTTCTCGTTGTCTTCAGAGAGTTACTGTAGGAACTTGCTAATGGTCGCTGTTCTCCACATGCAGTCCAGAAGAAGAGGCGTTTTCAATTAGGGGTTGTTCTTGGAATCAGATGTATCCTGTGGAATATTTGTTTCAAAGATTTTTCCATATTGTATAAATTTAACTTGCAAAT
Source organism: Clarias fuscus (assembly GCA_030347435.1). Lineage (NCBI taxonomy): Eukaryota > Metazoa > Chordata > Actinopteri > Siluriformes > Clariidae > Clarias > Clarias fuscus. The sequence goes on along the minus strand of CM059230.1, from coordinate 3,017,380 downwards.
TTTTATTTATTTTTTGATTTCCCCCTAAAACGTTTGTAGGATAGTGCGAACAGTCGAGTTCCCATAGTGATTGTGTTGTTTTTGCCTAGAGCAACACTAATCCCCTTGAGTAATCCTCTTTAAAACTATGCACATCCTCACATCCTGTGTTTGAATTTGGCCTTTCTCAGACCAAACGCTTTCTCTTTCCTGTCAACTGATCTACAGCCAGTCCGACTCACTCAGGCCCCAGTCTTAACTATGACACATTACTGGTCTTGGGTCAGACGCTGCCCTGTTACACATCTGCAAGGGAAAAAAAAAACAAGGGTACTTCTTTTTCGGTTGTATCACGGCCAGGAAACGAATGTCCCGTAAGCGCCCTATATTCCGCATTCCTGACCCCCTCCCCACCCGGCCTCTTCAATATTCTGAGAGCCCCCTCTGCTTGTCTGTGTCCCCACCCCCATTGTTCTAGCTGGTGAGAGTGCCTTCCTGTCGTTGACTGCCTGGGCGTTCAGGAGCTCTTGGATCACTTGTGAGTTTTGAAGCACCTTGAAGAGTTTGTGGTGAGCGACGAGCCGGGCCGGAATCAGCGGCATGAGCAGCCAAGAGTGAACCGAGACTCCAGCTTCAGCAGCCACACAGGTAGGCGACCTGACCTGACCTGGCCTGACGTCAGAACAGAAATGGCTGGACAGGATGGGACGCATTTGTTTTTAAAGTGTTTAAAAAATAAATAAATGCATGTCTCGAGATGTTGAGAGTAACTGAGATTTGCTCATAATGACTAGTATATAATATCCATTAAAATGTAGTAGAATGTTTGTATTATTATTACTATTATTGTATTATTACAATATGGTCTATTTTGTTTATTACTACAAACCATGTTTTTTATTGCTTGTCTGGAATTTTTAAACCCCTTCCATATGTTCATTAAAATGGCCAACAATGCTAAACATTCTTTCTTCTGCCATCATCATCATCCTCATCATCATTGCCATTTCTGTAATAGTTCTGAGGAGAGAGAGAGAGAGAGAGGCAGTTTGGGCACAGGAGGGGGAATGAAAACTAATGGGAAGAGCAACAGGAAATGGAAGTTACAGTATGTGGTTTTTTTGGGGGGTGGGTGGGTGCGTAGGAAAAGAATGCCATTGTGAAATGCTATTTTTTTCTCCCTCTGTCACTTTATGCCTGCCTCTCTCTCTCTCTATCTCATTTTCATTCTCTCTCTCTCTCTCTCTCTCTGTGTCTTGTCGGAGAGCAGCAGTACATCGATGGGCCCGGTTCTTGACTTGATGTACATTTATTTATTTGCCACAGATGTTTCGGAAAAAAGCTTCATCCTCCTTGAGAATGCGGAGAATATCAGAAAGTAATAGATGTATTAAATTCTCCTTCACTACCTTTTGTAGATGGTTCATTAACCTCTAGACTGCAAAGCTGCATGCAAGGCCAAAAGATGAAACCGTTCTGTGTTAAGAACAATTTAACCCTAAATAACAGAAATTCAGTATTTTTCTCCTACACTGCATTATCTTTCGGTTGATTGGGAGGGGTAGCGTAAAGCACTAAATATCTATAGCACACACTGTTTTCAATAATAGAATGGGTTCATCTTAAAGGCTTTGTATGCTTTAACACTTTAATGTAACTTTAAAATCGCAACATGACATACTCTAATGTCCTGGGTTGACAAATTCTAGGTTGGAATATATATTGTTTTATTTTATTTTATTTTTTTCCCCAAACTGTGGATTTAAAGTTGATGTTGATCGTTATCTGCTCTGCACTGCATGTTTTAAACAAAGGAGTTGCTTTGTACTGTTTGGTGGTGTTAGGGCCTGCTGGGTGGATGTCCGTGCTTTGACTCTGGGTATAAACCTTTTATCAATTATAACATTATAACCTGATTTCACCAAGAAATTACATCTTATCTGATTTTATCCATTGGCTCCTTTGAGCATCTCATTACCCAGCTGTCAATGCATAAAAACCTCTGGGATTATTTTTGTTTTGTGGGCCTTCTGCTCCTCAAGGATTACTGCAAACCTTCTGAGCGCATTACATATCATTTCCTTTCACAATCATTGTTGGCTACATGTAACATTGAATTGTCATTATGCTTCTTGTGCTGCTGCTTCTTATTTTTCTTCTTCTCATTATTATTATTAAAAGGAAAATGCCTTGCCGTCTGTTTCATTTATAGGGGGCGTAGACCGCTGCCGAAGCTCCTCCTTCCATGAGGTGGGTGGCTTGCGAAAGCTGGAAATGAGGGGGGCAGCCTCCGTTTCCGAAGAACCCTCGAGCACCGGGGCGAGTGGTGGAGGCCACACCGTCCTGCAGCGGCTCCTGCAGGAGCAGATGCGCTATGGAGAAGGCAGAAACTACCTTGCCTTGCAGCAGCAGCAGCTTCAGCAGCAGCAACAGTCACAGCCGCAGCAGCAACAGCAGCTCCTGGGCCCGGGAGACGAACACGCCATGGTCGCTCACATTGCCCGACAGGAGCCACAAGGCCAAGAGCTGCAGGCAGACAGCGGCATGGAGAAGCAGATGAACCCACGAGGAGCGGGTGGCGGAGGTGGCAGCGGAGGAGCCGGATCCCAAGGCCAGAACCCTGAGGACTTGCCTTCATACGAGGAAGCCAAGGTGCAGTCACAGTATTTCCGTGGCCACCAGCCACAGCCACAGCTTGGCCCGACGGTGGGCGCTGCCTTCTATGTCACCGGTGTCACTAATGCAAAGGTACGTCCTCCGGAGGGCCGCCCCGCAGTACAGAGGCTTGGTGCAGCCAAAGTGCACCAGGACGATGGCCTGAAGGACCTCAAGCAGGGTCATGTGCGCTCTCTCAGCGAGAGGCTTATGCAGCTTTCTCTGGCCACCAGCGGCGTCAAAGCCCATGCACCGGTTACCAGTGCGCCACTCTCACCCCAGCTGCCTCAACCCCCAGGACCACCAGGGGACTACTACAAACCGGTGGGACCTCACCGCGGCCCGCCCCCAGACTATCCCTATAAAGGTCTACATTCACCACCCAAACAGCAGCAGCACCACCATCCGCAGCACCAAGATCCAGGACACTACTATTCAGACCACCGAGGCTCAGCTCAGCAGTCCAGAGCCGATGTCCCTCATGTGCGTTACCAACCACCGCCTGAGTATGGCTCTTTCCGGTGAGTGATTTCGTTGTAGAGACTTTTTTTGGGACATAGTTTCTTTCAATCCTGGAGAAAAGGTCTTATCTATGGTGTAGTCTAGCGGGAAAATAAATCTATAATGCGATTCCTGGTTTTGTGTAGAGAACTTTGGAATTAAAGGAATGTTATTTTCAGGAGGGAGAATTCATTTTAAAAGTTGACTAATATGTTAGGGTATATTTTAGGCCTCAATCCTTAAAGGACACAAAGAGCATGATTATCCAATCAATAAGCAGCTCTAAGGTTAAATGAGGTCTTTGTAAAAAAATAATGAAGCGTAAACATCGAAGAAAGCTAATTATCCTATGAGTTATCAACAGGTACAGTAAGTGTTTTGCAGAGCCATGAAATGGGAACAGATTGAATTCCCCGTTGATTGGCCCTTCCCTGAAGTGCTGGAACATGCTGCCAGGCATTGTAGGAAAAGCCAGTTTTGCCTGTTTTCCTTTAATTCATCTACCTGAGAGCCACTGTGGCGTACAGCAAAAGAATGCCATCCCAGTTGTAGTAATCACCCAGTACAAGTTACAGCCTGACTGTTTGTCTTTAAGTTCTATAGAAACTGCGAAAGATAATATGAAAAATATTTTCAGACAAGCACCTGCTGTGTCACATGTGTGGTACAAAGCAGCCAACTATTTATCATACAATTAGTCATTAACCACATTAATCGTGTCACCTATAACCAGTCGATGCCAGTTTCTCTTAGTAAAACGTTAATAATACGGTATATCACTGCTCATCGCTTGTTCTGTGTTCTCAGCTCCAATAAAGAGAGCTCAGGACACTCCCAGAGGCCCATCCATCAGCACAGCCCCACGTCCTCCGTCACCTCTGTAGGTTCACTGTCCCGCGCGCAGTCCTCCACTCTCAGCAGCATCCTGGCTTCTTCGCATTCTTCTGCAGCTTTGGCCCACCAGGTTGAACCACCCTTCACAATGGGACCACGGAGCCCACAGGGGCCTGGCTCTCATCAGGGTGAGCCGTACGGCCACAGCCTGCCTCACCCCTCGTCTCATCAACGGCCTCATGGCTTTCCTCATGACCCTTACGGCTCGGCACCCAGAGGCCTCCACCTGCACCAGCACCAGCACCAGTTTCATCCGCAGACACAGCAGCAGCAGCAGCAGCAGCCTGGCCCAGGCCAGCACTACCCACACCCCCACTCGCTCCAGGGTGACCCCTATGCCATGTTAGCACGTGCACAGCAAATGGTGGACATGCTCACTGAGGAGAACCGGCAACTCAAGCAGGAGATGGAGGTGTGTGGGGAGAAGGTGTCCAAGCTTCAGAAGGTAAGTGCTCCAGCGTGACGGGGTTATGGTTAACTGAAAAGTGTGCAGTGATTTTGAGAGAAACTTCTCCTCTGTAGCTAGAGACTGAGATCCAGATGGTGTCTGAGGCTTATGAGAACCTCGCTAAGTCCTCGTCCAAGAGGGAAGCTCTGGAGAAGACCATGAGGAACAAACTGGAGCTGGAAGTGCGAAGGCTGCACGACTTCAACAGGGATCTAAGAGGTGAGCACCAGGAGAACGTACTTTTATGGGAGCTGGGTTTATGAGGCCATGGAAGAGGCAAGGGCCCACTGGGTAGCTTACAATACAGGCCGTCGCTTTAAAAGGTGACACAAAAATCCATGAATAGCTGAACTGTCAAATTTCCCCATAACATGATGCGTGAATTCCTGGTAAAAACCTATGCCTTTTTCTTTTTTTTTTAGCCCGATGATTTTGATTCTTTTGGCCTCTGTGAAACATTTGAACAGTGCAAACGTCTTAAAGAAGGCCATGCATTTGTGAATGACTATCCCGGACGAGGTGGCTCGGAGACCACTGCAGTCGTGAACATCTTGAATCAATGATCAGAGATTGGAACGCCCAATAGTTGAAATTGTACACACAATCACTCATCAATAGCACTTGTGCGTTACTAAACTCAGCTGGAAGTTATTGCCACATCCCCTGTACAGTCCTGACCTGGCTTCAAGCCATTCCACATGTTCGGGAGTTCCTGGGAGGCCGGCGTTTCAGCGATCATGATTACGAAACTTTCTACCTTAGGTTTCTACCTTTCATTATTGTTTTTTTTTTTAATGAGTTTTTATTCTGCGCAATCAAAAATCCAAGTTTGACTTGAACACCTTTGATTAGTGAACTGATCACTTTCAATACAATTAAATGAGGATTTAAAATATAGAAAAGATATGAAAATTAGCTTATGTTCTAAATAATATGCATTTCTTTAGACTATTTTCCTATATCATGGCATCATGTCAAGGTCGTAAAGATTAAGAAAGATTAATGTTTAAACAGTACCACACACAGTTAACTTATCTCTCGAAAAGTTGAATGTAGTTTTTTTTTTTTTATTCGAGCCATCTCGACCATTCTGCGACACAGTGCACTTTCGAGCAGTAGAGAACACAGAAAACCCTGATTTATGGCACTGAGCCCGGACTCAAGGTCCACAGGGAGTCCCTAAAGTTTTACAGCAAAATCAGAGTTTTTTCCCCCCTCCTCACTTATTTCTCCTTCTCACTCTTGCCCTAATTTCTTCCTCCCCATGTTCCTCATTCCTTCTGCTGTACAGTTCCAGCACACTCAGAGAGTGGGAGAAAAGAGTCCCTGTCTCTTTAGGACGTTCAGGACAAATCTAAATTTCCACTGCATGTTAAGGAGCAGGGCATTTTGCTTCTGGAATCCTCATCATTAAGTGTAGTTGACTTAACATGCGGGAAATATTGTTTTAACGTTTGGCCTGCTTCCTTGTGGAAGGTTTTGCGATTGCGAAAAACCGGCAACCCCCGTGGTATAATGCCTCTTTTGTTGAAGCGGTCTTTCTTTTTTTTTTTCTCTTTCTTTCTTTCTTAAAGAAAAGACTTAGCCACTCTACAGCAATCAAATAGAGTTTTGGTGGTTGAGTTGCAGTTGAGTTAATTTTAGGATCTGATCTGTTTTTTTTCTTGTTTAAATTCTTTGCAATCAACCCCATGGTTGGTCAACGTATAAAATGTTATGTTTTTTTACATGCATTCAACTGAAAAAAAAAAAAACAATAGTTCAATATATAAAATAATTTAATAAGTTTTTGCATTGCACGGTGCGGTTTTTCCTAACTTCAAATGTCCTCCTTCTAATCCTAGAGCGTATGGAAACAGCCAACAAGCAGCTAGCAGCCAAAGAATGTGAGGGCACGGAGGACAACCGCAAAACCATCTCTCAGCTCCTGGCTCAGAGTGAGTTCTCCTTGTAGAAATTTCATGCATTGTGGCTCATGGCTTGTTTGCAATAGCCTGTAACCTGGATTGAGCTGATTCCCTTGCAATTGCTCCTTAGACAAAGAGACGCAGCGGGAGAAGGAGAAACTTGAGATCGAGCTTAACGCATTGCGCTCCACTAACGAGGACCAGCGCAGGCACATCGAGATCCGCGACCAGGCCCTGAACAACGCTCAGGCTAAAGTAGTCAAACTGGAGGAGGAGGTGAGCTCACCGCTTTTCGGCGATATTTCCGTTCGTACGAGGGTACCGAGCTGCATGTTTTCAGTCACGTCTGGGATTAATTACCGAGCACTTCAAGGTCTTTGTCAGCGTGTGTTTGTGTGGGCCCTCTTGCGGACACTTTTTCGCCCTCTAGCCCAAGGCTGGAATATCTGTTTTTGTTTAAAGCTTAAGAAACATCTCGGAGGACCACTGTGGAATTTAGGGTTTTTCACTTTATTGCTCCGAGTGTGCTGAGTCATTAAGCTATGCACAAGAGAATGCTTTGTTTCCTGCTGTTTATGACAGAAAACTGACAGAACGGGGTCTTAAATTGTAGGTTGTTCCTTCACTTTATGCATTGTAAATATTTTCCCGCTATGTATTAGATAACCGAAATTGCATCAGCACATTTTTCTCCCTGCTTTCAACTAAGACTGTAAAAGAAAAAAAAGAAAAAAATTCACCGACTCCATGGATGCACAATCAGCAAAGACACACCGAACCGCCAGCCATGACCGTCATCCAATCCAAGAAACCTCCAAACCCAAAGGAGAGCAGGAATAATATCAGGAGTGTACGTGTGGTTTTTTAACTCTAATGAGCTTGAAGACTCTGAGCATGTTTGGAGAATGTGCCTCGGCCCAACTGGCTCGGCCCCAGATGGCCTTTTGGCCAGTGTTGAACAAGCCGCAAACCCAGAACGCGCCAGCCTGTTCCACTTTCCTCCGGCCCTGTCACAAACAGCCGCTTGTCCTGGCGAACAAAGCCTCTTGAGTTGTCTGCCATGAAAGAACTTGAAGATGGTTGAATCCGTAAAAATCCCCCCACCCACTCATCCAGTCAGCCCTGTCTAAATAAATGGAAACGGCATACTTGTCCTCTTTCTCTGCTTCTTCTAGTTCGCAGAGCCCCCAGAGCTAAATCGAGCCATTCATTTGGGCCACAATTATCGCTTCTGGTGGAGTCGAAAGTAGCATTTGGGGCGGGGTAAGGGGGAGGTCTCTGAATAACACAAAGGGGGGTATTGTAAGGTAGATTGTCAGTTAAGCGAGACTCACCTGTGTGCTAGGGGTGTAATGTAAAACCGGAAACCCAGTCCAGCTCTCTGGACGGAGACACATCAGTTGAACTGAACCGAATCTTGTTGAATCAAATTGAATCATTACTGTATCATTGTAGTCCTGGAATATGTACCTTTTATCACCTGGATGAATGAGACTCACACCCCTACCTCCTGCTGCCTGCGTTTGTGCAGCTTAAGAAGAAGCAAGTCTATGTGGAGAAGGTGGAGCGCATGCAGCAGGCTCTGGCTCAGCTACAGGCTGCCTGTGAGAAGCGAGAGCAGTTGGAGCACAGGTTACGCACACGGCTGGAGAGAGAGCTGGAGTCACTCAGGATGCAACAGGTACAAAACACACACGCATGCACGCGCACATTAAGCACTTCGCCAGACGTAGTACGTTATTCCTGGGTGTCCAATCCAAACGTGTACTGGTTCTTTTACATCATCCTTAATCTGGGGATCTGGGGGAAAGGTTATGCAGTGGATGTCTTTGTGTGTGCGTGTGTGTGTATAAGAGAGTACGAGAAAGAAAGAGAGAGAGAGAAGAGGAAGAACAAACAGCTGGGATTCTTATTAGAGGCCCAGATACTAGATTTCTCCTTCAAGCTGTGTGCTTTTATTCAAGAGTGATATGGGTGAAAGTTTTAGCCATACAGCTCAATAACGCGATGCGATTCAGGAAGTGTGTCGCTATATACAGAGTTCTACACAAATCCAAGTTATGTACTTTTGATTCCATGGATTGAACTATGTCCCTTTCTCCTGCAAATTCTTCAGGACTCTAAAGCACTTTTTAGACTGGACTAATTTCAGATGGAGAGGGGGATTGATTAATGCATTTAGTCCTGGGGGACATTAGTCTGCGTCCAAAATATGAATTTTTTTTCATTTGCCGTTGACATGAACTTTGAGGTTTTTGCAACAGGAGCTGGAAACAGCTAAATCCCACCCTGCACACTAAGCTACTAAATAGTGTGCTCTAATAGATACTAAATCCATGGCTAAATTCCACGATGCATGCTAAAATATTAAATTAGTAGTCTCTACAAGATACTAAATCCCACCCTGCACACTACACTACTAAATAGTACAGTCTACCAGATACTAAGTCCACGGCTAAATCCCACTCTGCACGCTAAAGTACTAAATAGTACACTCTAATATATACTAAATCTACGGCTAAATCCCACTCTGCACGCTAAAGTACTAAATAGTACGCTCTAATAGATACTAAATCTACGGCTAAATCCCACGCTGCTTGCTGAACTACTAAATCTCGTGACTAAATCTAAATGGCTTCATCCTACCCTGTGCACTAAACTACTAAATAGTGTGCTCTAAAAGATACTAAATCCATGGCTAAATCCCACTCTGCACGCTAAACTACTAAATAGTACATTCTACAAGATACTAAATCCCACCCTGCACATTAAACTACTAAATAGTACACTCTAATAGATACTAAATCCACTGCTAAATCCCTCTAAACTGCTAAATAGTGGCTAAATGTCGCGGTTAAATCTAAATGGCTAAATCCCACCCTGCATACTAAACTACCAAATAGTACTCTCAAATAGATACTAAATCCACGGCTAAATCCCACCCTGCACACTAAAATACTAAATAGTACGCTGTAATAGATACTATTGAAGTCAATTCATGGGTGATTTAAGGCATGTAATGTCAGTTGAGGAACAAAGAACCATCAAACTTTTCTGGTGCTCTCTAGCAAAATGTTGGGTAACCACCTTACAGACATAAATCTTGAAATCTTAAGTAACTAGTACACAAGTCACTTGACTCTAACCTTCTGCTCTAATCAAAACTAAGTTTGTCCCCTCTACTGGTTCTGAAACAGAGATCGGGAAGCTCGCAGAACCCCACAGGTCCCGAGTACAGCACAGCGACCCTGATGGAGCACCTGCGCGAGAAGGACGAGAGGATTTTGGCTTTGGAGGCCGACATGACCAAGTGGGAGCAGAAATATTTAGAGGAGAGCGTCATGAGACAGTTCGCCCTGGACGCTGCTGCATCTGTTGCTACGCAAAGGTAAACACACACACACACACACACACACACACACACACACACACACACACACTGGTGTGGGATATAGCTTGTTCTCATGCATTACACTGTGGTTGGGTTTTACTGAGGTCTGTATGACCAGCTGAAATTGCAGAGACAACAATGCCATTATTGTTACTGTCTGTACTTGGGTAATCAAGCTGGAACTCAAATGTGCCAGTGTCTGTTTATGATCAAATCTAGTGACGTTTTTTCTAACGATTAGGAAGAAAAGTATAGATGATGAATCATTACTATAATAATAATGTTAATGTTGGAATCTTACAGATAATCAGCACTGGCAAAGTTAGGACATTTGCATGGGGAAACAATTACTCTAAAAAGTCGATGATTTGTTTGTGGTGCTCGGAGGCAAGTGTAAATTTCGCTGGCAACGCTGCATGTTTAAAAAAAATATATTATCAGTAATCTGGGAACACTTGGATCATGGCTTTATGTGGAATTTCTTGATGGTTAAAATGACAAAATGTACTTTTAGCATTTTATGGGAATGTTCCTCTAGACTTTGTGCTACAGCTGGTCAAATTTAACCTTGGTGAAAGTTTTCCTCTTGGGTTTGAGTTTCTAGTTTCAGTCTGTTTATATATATATATATATATATATATATATATATATATATATATATATATATATATTATATATAATTTCCTCCTGCAGAGACACTTCATCAGCTATGATCAGCCACTCGCCCAGTAGCAGCTACGACACCTCGGTGGAGGCGCGCATTCAGAAGGAAGAGGAGGAGATCCTCATGGCGAACCGCCGCTGCCTGGACATGGAGAGCCGCATCAAGAACCTCCACGCGCAGATCATCGAAAAGGACGCCATGATCAAGGTCCTGCACCAACGTTCACGTAAGGAGCCAGGCAGCAAATCCGACGGCCCGTCCGCCATGCGCCCCTCCAAGTCCCTCATGTCCATAGCCACGGGCGCAAGCGGGTTGGGCAGCTCAGGCCTGCTCTCTCACTCACTGGGGTTCAGCGGGAGCAGCCCGATTACGGAGGAACGCAAGGAGGACCGCAGCTGGAAGGGCAGTCTGGGTAAGAACGAACACTTAACATGCTACAATGGAAATAGGAATTGGGGTCGAGGAAAGAAAAGTAGGCTTACTGGTCACTTGATGGGGGTCACGGTTCCTGGGACGCAATTGTTCCTGGGACGGTACTAATTAATTGTGCCTAATGTGAAATTGCTCTACAACTGAGCTGAAAAGCACTGAACAGCTCGAATCTTGAAGCAGATGGGAGTCTGTGTCTACAGAGGGAGTGGGTGCACTGAAACTGCACAGTGTGAGAATATTAAAGAAGAATATTAAAGGTGGATGATTTTCCCTCCAGTTCAGTTGGGGTATTTGTGCAGGTTGAGAAATAAATGAGCACAAATCATTTTTGCTGCTTCGTTGGCAAACAAACAGATTGTTTTGTTGATTTGGTGTGTCTACTGACATGTTCCAACGTGCACGGTTTGTTCGTTCCAGAAATTCTGGTGAAGTTTCACAGCACGTGTGTGTTATGTCTTTTTTCCCTTTCTTTCTTGCTGAACAGTTTTGACTGTCGATGGTGTAAATCCTTTATAATTGATCCTGTTCTGTTGACATTTAAGTCTAAACATAATCAGTAAAGGCTGAATAAAATGTCAAACACCTTTTTTTTTTGTATTAAACAGGTGTATTACTGGGGCCAGAATTCAGAGGTGACTCCTTGAGGACAGAGTCCATTTCGTCTTCCCCGTCTCCGGTGCTTCCCTCCACCCCGATGCCAGCCACTGCCCACTCGAAGACGGGCAGCCGGGACAGCTGTACGCAGACGGACAAGAGTCAGGAGTCGAGCAAACCCAGCACCCCGGCACTACAGAGTGTAGCAGCTAACAACCGCATCAGCAGCCCCAGTCCTGTCTACATTCCTGACCGTATAGCAGGTAACACTCACTTTTATACGTGAACCACTTAAGCTAATGCTGCAAATGTGTTCTTTGTAGTTTAAATATCTTAAAATCTTGTACTGTAGATCATTAAGTTGCCTATGGTGGCACTAGTAACAGGGATAACTGGGAAATGTATGTGTCCCCTTATAATTACTATTGTTGTGTTTAACAAGCAATCATTGTTTATCGTAAGTTGATTGATCCAAGACAAATACTAGACAAACTAAAAAACTACAAATACTAAAAAAGTGTATTACTAGTAGCATTAAATCCAATACAATTTAAAATATTTTAAAATCTCAACAATTAAACTTAAACAAAGAGGACTTCATCTTAAGCAAAGTGCATTTCCTGTTATACAGGTCGTCCCCGACTTACGAACGAGTTCCATTCCGGGAGCACGTTCGTAATTCCGATTTGTTCTTAAGTCCAACAAAGTGAGTCTTGTACACCTTCGACACGAATATACAATGTAAATCATACCAATCCACTTGACTAAATCTGTCCCCTTTCCCTACACTGCCATCATGTGGCCAAAGAACATAACCATGCCTAAGGAAATGAATCTCGCAGTGAAGTGAAAGTGTCGTCTCAACGCCTTTAAATTGCGAGGGGAATCCCAGACGCCATTTTGTCTCAGAGCTGTTTTCCACTGTATTGGATTGTGAACTCTGTTTCGTTAAGGATTTTCCAAAATTAGGATTATTCCCCATCAGGACAGCTTTACAGGACAGACATTTTCTATCACTGAATATAAGTATACAGTGGAACCTTGGATTACAAGCATAATTCGTTCCGGAAGTGGGCTCGTATTCCAAAACATTCGTAATTCAAATCTGATTTTCCCATAAGAAATAGTGAAGATGCTGAAACAGAGAGGGAGACGTTGATTATACCAGTAAGAGACGAGCACTAAGACCGAGCAGGGGAGATGATTACCCACAATTCCACAGCGCAAGAGAGAGAGAAATCATTGGCTCAGTTGTGATCACGTGACGCTCAGTTTCAAAATAGGAGGCCCATGCGTGATACATTATACTCGGCACTCGTAAACCAACACTTGCTCGTTTTTTAAAATCAAAATTTATTACAAATCTTTGCTCGTCTTGCGGAACACTCGTAAACCACGTTACTCGCAATCCAAGGTTCCACTGTAACTGTAAATATAATTGGTGCACTGCAGTGTCTATTTTTTGTACAATACATGTGAGCTACTTCCATGATTTAACTGCAGTCAGTTCATAAAAATTCATAACTCGAAAGTTGGTAAGTTGGGGACTACCTGTACAAGTTTATTTATTGATATTTATTTTATTTCATTAAAAAAAAGCATAACGTCCAGCCATATCTTTTACACTTACACATATACTCTAGCCAGGCCAGGGGATCTCCAGTACCAATGCTGTTTTTATATCCATTTTCATATTTTATACACAGTACATGGTTCTAATCAGAGTTTTTTGTTTTCATCAGACGTTCCAGTGTTCCACAGCAGTACTCTGGAGAGGAGAGCTCCGGTACAGTCTCATCAACAACCACAATCACAACCCCAATCGCCGGCACAAAAGCAGGAAGATTTAGAAAACGAGATGGTGGAAATACTCATCTGAACACACACTCGCCCAAACACACACACACACACACACACACACACACACACGGAACAGTTGAAGGATTTGTCGTGTTCGTACTTTGGGGACACTCGTGGCGTATTGAAATGCACTACATTTTTATGCCCTGTATAAAACAATACACCATGTCGGTCAGGATGAACTGATGTTTTGTACAGTATTCTCTGGTGGCATTCTGTGGAGTTTAGGACCAAATGTATTGGCAACCTTTTTTTTTTTTTTTTGCATTTATTGCACTACTTTTAAAGCTTTCAACTAGATAGTGCACATATACCAATGTTATCGATTTTCGGCACTTATACGATAGTATGACGAGTAGTGAAACAGTCGTTACATGTAAATACTATATCTTAATACTGTAAGACCACGTGTAAGATAGGAGTGAACGGCCCTGTGAACTTAAAAGGCACTGCTGGAGTGTTGAACCTCACAGAACTGCATGGTCTGTGGTTGTGCTGCGTATGCAAAAAGAAAAACCCAACTGGTTTTGGGTTTGCATGTGATTGTGAGTGAATATGGGGTGGGGTTGTTGTTTTTTTTTCTCTAAGGGGACGGGGTTTGGACCAGCAAGCGTCCTTCTTTCCACTTGAGCTGCATCTGTGTGTCAAGCACGACGCCTTGTGTCGTGGTGAGCTACTCAGTCATTTCATACGTCAAGGTCTACCAAGTCTCTATCCATTTCACTTTTTTGTGGTTACTACGAGGGGCATTCAAGTCAAACTGGGAATTGTGATGAAAGCGTAATTACAGAAGACGGTGATGAAACATTTGAACGGTAAAACGCTTTAAAGAGGACTGTGAACGACGCTCGGTCGAGGTGGCTCGGAACCCGCTGCAGTTGTTCCCGTGAGTGGAACGCCTGATCCTTGAAGATCGATTATAATTTGTTACCAACTTGCGGAAGATAGAGACCCATCTGTCTGTGGGAACTGTACACACCATCATTCACCAACACCACTTGCATCGTACAGGAACTTGACTGGGAGTTATTGCCACATCCCCTGCACAGTCCTCCTAGTCATCTCCACTTTTGATAAAGCAGTTCCATACTGAGGAATCTTTCTACCTTGATGGTGTTCAAGCACTAGCGAAACGCTGGGATAAGTGCATTAGTGTAGCCGGGGATTATATAGAGAAATAAAGGGAGTTTTTACACTCTCAAAAGTCCCGCTTTGACTCGAACGCTCCTCATATGATTGATTATATTGTCTGTTATACTGTATATAATATGATGTGTCGTGTATGAGAAATTCCAGGGAATTCATAGTATACGTTTCGCTTTCGACCAAAGGAAACAGAAGATTTACACCATGTAAACGTGTTATAAAGGATAGATGAACAAAATGACGCTCCATTGAGCTGGATCGAAACGGTTGGTCTGCTAAATTTAGCCAATTAATGTGTCATATAAATTTTCTATATTCATTTTTTTTTTTGCTCAGTGTGTTCATAAAATCTGCCATCTAAACGGTTCATATCATTTCTTTTCTTTTTTTAAATGTACATATTTACAAATTCAGGAATGTGTGAAATCTGGTCAATATCATATTTTTTTTTTATCTCATCACCGAAAAAATAGTGTTTTTAAAAAAATATTTTTTATACCAACACGTAATTTTATTACCTTAGATGTTAAAATGACTCCATGATAAAGAAATACCTCTCACTCTCCACAGTTACATTATTATTATTATTATTTTACGTAAACTACATTATGATACATTAAATTTCCACGAACACAAACGCTGCATTCATGACCGTGTGGGAAACGAGAGGTTTCCGACTTCCCAGTTGGAAAGGTGCATTCTCCATTTGCAAGAGGTCTTCATTTCATAATTTTATAAAAAAAAATTTAAAAAATGAAAAAGTGTGAAATTTGACGTCATTTAAACGTAATGGTGCCGATGATGATGGTGGTGGTGATGAAAAAATTTGGCATTTCTTTTAGCAATCCTTTAAATTCCAGTTTGAACTAGAAAGAGTTAAATATGTTGGGTTATACTTTTTAAATTGAAATGTTAATTGCCATTCGGCAAGGGTTTTTTCTTTTTTTTAGCTGATTTATCATGTTTTTTTTAAGCAAATTATGATGTCCACTTTTATGATGTCCACTTTTTTTGTCCAACAAATTTCAACACTCCACTCTGAGTTAAGTCTTTCATTCTATTTTTGGACAGAGTGAAGACATTTTTAAAATCAGGAAACAACCTGTAATTATAAAATTACAATTATATATTATTTTTTTTGCACATTGCAATATTTAATTATTAAAATGTACCAATTTGTATTTGAATTTATTTATCTAGGCTAGGTGGCACAGTGGTTAGCACTGTCGCCTTGCATCTCCAGGTTCGATTCTTGAACCCGGAGATGAATACAGGTTTAAGCAGTATAGAGGATGAGTGAGTGAGTATCTAGGCAAATAATTGGACAAATTATCTTTATAAACTCTTTATAAAAAAATATTTAAAGAAGACTTAAATTATTGACAAATTTGACATAAATTCCCGAAAATGTGCAAGTTAATATGTTAAATAGTAAAATGTTAAATATCTGCACAGGGACCTATCGTGATTTAAATTTTTATGCCAAGTTTGCATGAACACCCTCATGTAGGAAGTACTGTAGGACATTCTGAGTTGTAGAAAATATTTCCCAGGTGTCATGAATGCAGCATAAGTGTGTTCATTAGATTAGTGTTTAGGTGCATTTGAACAGATTAAGGTTACACTCTAGCGGAATGTATGATTAGTCAGTTATAATCATATTCACAGAGCTGCCAACTTGGCTAACGGCGAAATTGTAGCAGGCTGCGAGAACACAAGCCCCAAACTCACAAACCACCTGTTTATTGTTCCACAAAAGGCCATGAGATTAAAGTTCACTGAGATAAAGTCAGCACAAAACAGAAGTAAAAAAACAAAACAAAACAAAACAAAAAAATTCTTGCTTTTGCTGGGAACCAGAAATAAAAATTTTGTGGCGAAGGATGAAGAAGCTAACGTCTGCATGTCAGTGTAAACATCGTAGTTGAACAGGACTTGAAAAGGACCACGTCACACTTAGTACAATTAATTTGGATTATCATTTATAATTGGTGGATCAACAAAAAAAATTTAATTGGAGAGGAAATTGAAATTTGCTCATGCATTCTTGAACATTTAAAGAACTTGTGTATTTATTATTTAAATTTTTTTGTTTGTTTGTGTGAGAGAGTGGATCGAGGTCTTTAGCATGGAACATCTGAGAGAAATACCTGGTCTGTATTATTTAAAACTGGTACTTGACATTTCCTGCACATATAAATATATATTTTTAAAATCTGTATGTTTACTCCATCGTTTGAGCCACGTTTAAGTTCTCCTTTAAGGAGGATATACAGAATCATTCCAGCACTGTCGTACTAACCACTGTCACAGTGTTTCTTGTACATTTAAACATGTCCAGTCTTTCTGTACAACACCTCTAGCTACGCTTTGTGCACGGACAATAGACCCAAGAGCTTCTGATTGGAGGTTTGGGTGGGAGGTGAGGCGGCCGCCGTTTTCGTAGTGCGTGTTCAGTGAGCAAAAAAAAAGAAAAAAAGATCAGATCAGAACCGGTATATTTTTGGACGAACGTCAGACTTTGATGACGTCCCTGGTGTGAAACACACCTCCAGCATCCCTGTGGTAAAAGATGTCTAACCTTCATATTAGCTGCTAGCACTTTAAACGGCGGCGGTCACCATGGATACAATTTGTTTACTGATGGTCCCACTTGAAGTTCAGTCGTCGCTCTGTTCGTCTTGATGGTCCTGCTACTTTTGTTACTGAAAACGAATCGAGGATGTGTTGTAGTCCAGCTCAGGACAATCACAAAAGTTTTCTCTTGACTCTTGATGTACAGTGTCTAAAGTAATAAATACTTTTCTTCCATCCTCCAAGCGAGGAGCGTATTCTTCCAGTTCCTGAGTATTTTTTTTTACCCCTCACAAAGTGTGTACCCAATTTGCTGCTTGACAACATTTATTAGTGTACAGTCAATGGTTTATAATTGAATTAAATTGAATTGTTATTATCTTTAATCAAATACTTTGGTTTCCAAAGTAAACTTCATCTCATATTGTTTCATCATTTGCAGTTTTGACCTTTTTATTATTTGGTTTATACTCCACAACATGTTCTGAATAACATTTTACATTTTGTTTTCCTTAAAAAAAGAAATTAATTTAATGTTTTTTTTGTTTTATTTTGTTTTTCCAATAAATAACTATACTGAGCAACCAGGTTGTGGTGTGTTCTGTTGGAAACGTACGCTGTGAAAAAAAAAATATGATGGAAAAAACAAATACAAACACTATCTTAAATTTTTTTTTTTTTTACATAACGTACATATGATCTGCTAAAACACTAAAGTTCATGCATTACGGATATAAAAGCATAAGTGCATAATTAAATTGTCAGAATTATTCCTTTAAAACCCTACAGCGTATATCGGTTAGTAGGAAGTGTTACGGGTTGAAATTGTCTACTGTACCAGTCAACAGTTTGGACACAAGTGTTTAAATTGAGATCATTGCATATTTTGGATGTCTTCAGCAATGTCTTTTTTTTTTTTTTTAAATAAAAAAATTGTGCGTCAAATGTCGTTCAGCAAGCGGTCGTCCAGGATCAGGGTTGATAGTCGCTTCTATAAATTGTTCTGTCTTTAAAAATATATATATTTTTTTAAACAACTGTCAGAATTTCTCACGCTGTAAGCCGAAGTGTAGTGGTGAAGAAAGGCGATGCTCTGAGCCAAGAAAAAAAAAATGAAAACAAGTAACAATCAATATAACATCAGTAACCTAGCGTGATTTACAGTACTGTGCAAAATTCTTGGCCAACCCCCTCATTTTGTTTGTATTGGATTACATTTAATGAAATTATGTAGATTAAATTACAGAAAAATTGCTTGCTAATATAACAACCTCAGCAGCGACCTCATTCCCCCTCTCGTCTGTTCTGACCACTCAGCATTCAGCATCAGCGGTATATTAATCATCGGCCTGATCGTCTGCCATCATCTGCACCTGTTTCTTGCCTAAAGTTGTAGATGTTTTTATGCTTGAATGATTCATAGGTGGAATTTCGAGGAATTTTCTTTGGGATTAATAAAGTATTTATCTTTAAATTAAGTTACTGTGTGGTTCAACAAACAAAAACATTCCTCGGAATCTGCTCGGGTACAGGGACTGGACTGAAAATGAGAAACGAAAAAAGATCTTCAGGAACATCTGGAGAACTTTTCCTCAAGACTTACATTAGAAATATATGAGCAAAATATGAAGAAATGAGTGGGTCAAGACTTTTGCACAGTACTAGTTCAAGGGTCAAGCTTATTGACGAAAAGCTGTGGCAATGTTTTCAGGCTGTCATGGGCACAAAAAGAATGAAAACTAATTGAAGATTGAAATAATAGTAAGATATCTGATGTGATCAGCTGTGCTTTGTGTTCCCAGTCAGAATTTCCCAAACCATCTAAATAAACTAAAGCGCTCGGCATTACACCGGGTCCCACTGGTTAGGAGAGAAACCAGTCCCACTCTCATCTCAGTGGTGTGGTGGGAATTACCGCGACCTTCCACGGGTTCCTTCATCTCGCACGCTCTTACGCGACGCTCCCGATTCGGGTCACAGTGAGCTCCCACCCTGAGTGCTGGTATTAAGTGCACAGTTTCTTAGAACGGAACTGATCTCCCAGAGGGCTTCGCGGATTTATTTGCGAATCCAGAGCCAGCCGTTGATCATGCAAGCGGAAAGGAGCAGGGAGAGGAGCACGAGGTCGCTCTGTCTGCGGTCGGCGTTCTGTTTCTCCAGACTTGTTATCCGCCTGTTCATCTTCATCATCTGTGAGAACAAAGTGAGATAAAAGACTTTAAGAGATTTTAAGACACGTGACCGGGGTGAGTTCATCCGCTGTTAAATCGTGATCGGGTGGACTTTGGCACCCCCTTCTGGTGGTTTTGCATATCACATGATCAGAATTTAAACTGGCTACTAATTTTGCCTGGAAGAGAAATGGAGCTCTATAAGAAAATATTTTACAAAGTAAATGTTGACACCTCTGTGTTTAACTTGCTAATAAATTCTTGATGTTTATTCCTCTATTTCCTTGTCAGTTTTTTTCACCTGCCAATTTGCCACCCACTAGCCAGCACTTCCCATATCATGACAGGGTAAATGATAACAGGTCTCAACATAAAATTCCCTCGTTTCTAAAATTATATCATAATGATGGTATTGATATGTAATACCACCATAAAATGCATGTGCCCACTGTCTTTCTGGTGCACCCTGGTGGCGATGGCACAGGGTGCTTGGGCCCACTCATCGTTGCTTGCAACTAAATCTATAAAACTAATAGATTAAATCACAACTAATTCTCATAATACAACTATGAGAATGAAAACAAAACTGGTTTATTCTATATGACGGCGCCACTTTTCACCATAATCTTTGGAATACATCAACTGGGAATGAAAAACCACTCACAATTTCCACATACTGCAAAAGAATAGATCACACCCATTATTTACATTTTTTATAAAAATTTTTTTTTTTAACCAACCTGTCTTCGCAGCACCATTAATTCCACTGTAGTTCCGCTCTCCTCCTCAGAATTGCGCCAGAACTCCTGTGTGGTGCTACTGGATGAGCACAGGACAGCAGATTTTAGCTCAGATCAAACCTTCACTACATACCAAACACATTTATAATAAATAAATAAATAATTAAATAAATAAACCATGCAAAGCCTACGAAATAGAAAGAAAAAACAGTATAGACAGCTTAGAGGTCACTTAAACCGTCTGGCACATAAATCCATTCTGATCGTCAAAAAAAAAAAAAAAAAAACACAGAAGTAACAGAACAAAAGTCTCGGTCACCTTTTCAAGGCTTGATCAGCGCGATCCTCAACCGGCTGAGGTGAAGGGTTTTCTGGGAAACCGAACCTTCAGAAAGAAGGAAGACACGCACAGGACCCACAAAAAAAAATGGGCTGGTATTCAACTCACAGTGAACTCTAACCATTTTTTTTTTAAAAAAGGTCACAATCTTCACGAGCAAAAGCGAGTTAGCGCTCTACGTACAGTATTTAAATTGTGACTTGTTAGTGGGATTAGTAGGGAATACTGAAGCAAACGGGAACTTTGCATGGAATACAAAATCAGACGAACTGAGCCAGAAGTCTCAGTGTTTGTTAGTAGAGAGCGAGGACACAACCAGAAAGAAGTTAAATTTTTCAGCACGTTAAGGCTGCGACTATCCGAGCTCAAAAATTTAAATTGCAATGCAATCCGATGCAGAAGAAGTGTCTGTTAGTAGTAAGCGAGGCAGCAGGTGGAGGCGTGTCACCTGGAGGAGTATTTTTGAGTGACGGTCTGGAGGATTCTGTTCGAGGCCTGCTTGCCCAGCTTCCTGGCGACCTGCAGAACGCTCTGGGGTGAGAGGAGGACGGGGGCAATAGCACTGAGCCCCTGGGGGGGTACGGGCAGGGGAGAGTCTGTGGGGACAGGAGGCATCGTACCAGCACTGTGGCCACCGAGAGCCGATCGACAGCGATGTACCAAGGACATGATACACACACACACACACACGCGCACACACACACACACACACACACACACACACACACACACACACACACCTCTATTATTCATTTATGGTATTTAAAGGCATCGAGAAGTACATGGATACAGGAAATAGTAGGTAATAAGTGAGCTACTGCAACCCGGATTTTGAGCTTTTTTTGAAAAAAAAAAAAAAAAAAAAACGTCATATTTTAGGTGTCAATTAAGGTCATGATTTTCTTTTCAGACTAACTGAACAGAATAACAAATATATGAATGAATTTATCAATATGAATGAATTTATCAAGAAAGCAGTTTATTAAGGAGACAGACAGACATATAACCTCAGAATTGAGCATTTTCCCACTAACTCCACCTTTACTAACATTAAGCAAGTCTGAACTGAAAATTGAACTGAAGTAGACGTTTTAATTATTTATTACTAGCCATGCCCCGACTTTGTTCACGTAGAATTGAATTGCACACTCATAAGCGCATAAAAAATGTAAATAAAAAACACAGCGGCATCTGTTAAATTTTCAAACAAACTAAAAATTGTGTGTGTTACAGTGAAGTGAATGAAGGTGTGAGATTGCGTTTATTAAGTAGATTTCAATTAATTGCACACTCATAAGCATGTATCAAAGAATGTACATTATCCCGCTACAAACCAAGCTCACATCAAAGCGCAAACAACTGTCAACGCTGTTTCACAATTTACTCACGGATACTTTGACATCTCACGATCTGCTGTAAAATGTCAAAACTTGACAAGAACTGCTGTGATTCCTCTGAAACCCGATGTCTTATTCAAAGTGCAAAATTTCATGCCATTTATTTCTTCATACCTAATGATAAATAAGTATATGGCTATACGGTTTCTCCCAGTAAGTCGTGCGGAACTGTGATAAAATTCCCGATGATCTCTTTAGGATTTTCTAAACTCTAGATTCAGGAATGAGGCAAAGACTCCGAAGTCAAATATTATTAAAGATTATTCAAACTTTATTAAATCATCATACTGCTATCTACACACAATGCTTTCTTTTTTCATTTTTCTTTACATACTATGTTTTTTTTTTCCTTCAGATTTTGTTACACTTCAAAACAAATTTTCTCTCCTACCACACAGAACACTGCTGCCTGCCAGTATGTGAATAGCTAAACTGCTCCTTCTATAGGATCATAAAGGAACTGCAACATTTTACCACCTCAAATGCAAACATATAATTTTAAACTTTTAAAAATTGTTTTAGGATACATGAATTGTAGCTCAAAAAGGGAGCCTGGACAGGGTACAAATTCGTCACAGGGCATGAAATTCTATACTGTAATTTTCATACATTTAAATTTTTTACATATAACATCCTGCATCGGTCTGTATAGTATATACAGTATAGTTTTCTCCCTTTGTATTATAACAATTACAGTCTTAATATTCTCTCTCCAAATGTTCAGAGTTTCTGTTTCATCAAGTTATCAAAATTATTAATGAGAAAACAAAAAATACTGAATAAAAATAACGGGTTTTTTGTGCTTAAAATTTTATCGCACAGAATTTAAACCATCTTCCTGCACTTAGGAATAAATGTTTTCCGAAATCTGGTGATTTTCAGCTGTTTTGAACTGATACTTTACAAATTCCCTATTTTTGTTTTAATATTTCATAAAGACAAGTTCTTGACACCAGTCCCGTGTCTTGTAGAATTTCCCCTACCACAAAAACACTTGAAGACCTTATTATTTATTAATCTTTGTAGCTTTTCATGACTGAACTGAACTAAACCTCTGAAGCTGGATTATGCATGAAACACTAACTCTCTCTCTCTTGCCCTCTGCTGGTAGCTTTCATAAATGACAGAAATTCAGCACAATGAATATCCCTTTTGGTTTGTGACTGTTTGCGACACGTGTGAATGGGTTAATAAAATCTTGTATGTTTTTGAACGCAGCCCTGCTGTACCATCTTCCTTGGTCCTGTGCTCTCGCAACAAGCAGGCAGATGCAGGAGAAGAGAGATAGTTTATAAAAAGGATTAAAGATCAAAGCTTACCCTTTAGTTTTTTTTGTAGGGGATAAGAGATTGAATAAATGCAGGATGTAAAAAAAAATAAAAAATAAAAAATAAAACTCTAAGCGCACCGAGACATTATACAAGTGAAACCAAAAACAAGTGTACTAGTGATAACTGACCTTAATACACTTGTATTACAAAGCATCAACACATTAAAGGAACAAAATCCATAAAGGAACAAAACAAAGGAACAAAACAAGTTAGAACATAACCACATTCCTTTTACTTACGCTAAAGGGCCGTGTTTGGAGCGCCCCGGCGTCCCACCAAACGTCTGGTCACTATACGACCTCCGTAGTGGACTCTGTAAACCGCAGGGAAAACCGTTAAAGTCTTTTATAGTGGCTGTTGATTACAAACACGAAGACAAGAACATCATCTAAGAGGATAACACAAGTGGAAAACAATGGATAAATGAACAAACGGATGATAGCTGGCAAATACAGTCAGCAAGGCTTATCAGCCATAAAAACACTTGCTCATTGTCTCTACGCATTCCTTACCGCCAAATCACAAAGGATTTGTTATTTGAAGTGTTTCTTTCACACAAGGCCAATTTACCTGAACGAGCCCTCGCGAGGTCGCGTCCCCGTCCCAGGGTTCCTGACGCAGGTTCCGCTTAGAAGACGCATGACCTCTGAGAACGTGTTGGGAGAAGTGCGACCGTGGACTCAGGTCAGGAGCATCTGTCGGATTTAACGATATATAAATATCAGGATTTATGGATAAACTAATAGGAGTGATATGTGTCCAAAATTAGATGTTATACAGAACAGAACTGAGAGTGTCAAAAGAGTCTGAGCATATCTATATAAAACAGTTCATTTAAATGATATAAACTATCATTCACTTAACAAAGATAAGATTTATTTCTTATGAAAGTCATATTCTAAGAATTACCAAAGGCAACTACGAAAAATTCTGAAATTTCCATTCTAGTAAGATGGAAAAAAAGCTTAAAAATATACACATTGGGCCTCCGAGTGGCGCAGTGGTTAAAGCGCTCGCCCTATCATCCGGAGATCGCTAGTTCGAATCCCGGGTGGTGCTGTAACCTCTCGCAGCCGGAGGTCTAGAGAGAGCTGATTGGCCGAGCTCTCTCAGAGGGGAGGGATGAGAGGTACTTAGTGCTCCCACATTAATCACGGCTCTACAGCCAATCAGGGGCGTCTGTGAGCTCGCGCAACGGAGGGAGCGGATAGCGCTGTCCTCCGAGTGTGTTACGCCGCCCCCAACGGTGCGCGAGCGAGCAGTTCGAAAAGATGCGGTCGGGTGGCGTCACGTGGTTCGGAGGAAACACGTGATAGTCTTCGGCCCTCCCGGCTGAGTGGTAGTAGTAGCCTTAATGTGGGAGCCCCCTAGTGACGGGGAGGAATTGGACACGACTAAATTAAAAAATCCCCCCCCCAAAAAAAAAAAATACACATTAAAGATCACCCAATATAATATCACAGTCGTGGTTCAGAGTTCGTAGCCTCACAGATTTTTCCTTAAAACCTAACTAATAATTGTTCGCGGAAATCCCCTTAAATTCATGGACACTGCAAATATCATCTACATTTTTTTTCATGGCTTGGGACGATGAATTATTAACGTTTTTACACTACAGTACTGAAAACAGTAGGAAAAACGCGCTCACTTGACTTATACAGTAAGGGTAACATCGGCATTTTACATTTTAGCATTTGCGGGAGACACAGCAGTACAGTACTGTGCAGTAATTAAAAAAAAATTTTTTTTTAAGGTAATGTATTAAGCTGAGTCTGAAATTACATTAAATTGTTTTGGGAGCATATATATAGTTTAAACTATAAAAACGGACATTTATAAGCATTTATAGACATTTTACTAATCAAAAATCCAAGTTTTTTCACAATTGACGGGTGCTCAAGGAACGTAACCACCGGAAGTCGACTGTATTACGATGTTTAAGTGCAGATACAATCTGTATCGCGATTCACGATTTTATAAATATCTGTATTCTTTATGCAATTAAAAGGTTTGAAGTCTGGTCCTTTCTAAAGTTAACGATCTGTCGACTGTGATAACGTGTTGCCGTTTCCTTACCTGTTAACGCCAGTCTATCAGGGACATGCATGGTGAAAGCAGCAGGTACATCTTCAGCTCTGGCTTTCGAATCCTCCACGGCCGACTGAGTGACCTGGAGCCGCTCCGGGACCCGCATCCTTTCGCTGATCACGGCTGTGAAGATCGGATCTCGAAGCGGAGAGCCGTCCACCAAGTACATTGGAGCTGTCATCACCGGCGCACGACCAGGCGCGGTTCACACCGCAGATCGGTCGTAGTTTATCTGAAACATGCTTTAAAATCACTCTTTTTGGATAGAAAATGTTCATTGTGTAAAATAACAGCACAACAGGGCTATAAACTCTAACCTCTAAATATTAAGGTGGAGCTTTATGAAGCTGTATCTTTGTAAAGTAAATAATTAAGCACACCTGTAGGTTTTTCAACATTATCTAAACGCCTTCATGACTGACAGATTCTCAGGTTAAGCAACATTTCTTTTGTCTTTTAAATTTCAGAGAAGGAATATACAACACTATTCTTACAACATCTACTACTAACAACATCCACTGTTTTTTTTTTGTATGATGTATGATTTCAGTATGATGTCATTCTGTAATTAAGGAAAATGTAATCATTTGTAATTTTAATAAGTGTGTGGAGAGGGCAAAAAAAATGTATACAGACTTCAACATGAAAAATATATGCACAGAAAAATTAGGGTCACATGATAGCATCAACAATGGTGCAACTACGGGTATCTTTAGGGAAACATAGTACTGCACATTGCTGCCATAATTAAATTCAAGTTTTAAAAAATGGCATAATGAATGAATTGATTAAGTGTGTGTACACAGTGCCTCTGTATGATGTTATATTGGGGCCCATTTTTCTTTTGCATGCGCACACATTCTTTTTAACTTTCTCAGACTTGTGCTCTTGCTTTGTAAAGCAACAAAAACCCTGTGTATAGTGCTGAAACCTCACCCACTCTAACAAAAGACACAGGCCACATGATATCTATGTACTAGACCTCATACTGTAGCCCAATTATATATGCACTTACTTTGTTTCCTTACATTCCAAGATAATAAAAAAGTATCCTTATTATTATTTGTCATTCACTAAAAAATTACCAATTAAAATATTGGTTATTTTATTTAAACATTGGATACAGTACAGACCAAAAGTTTGGACACCCCTTCTCATTCAGCGAGTTTTCTTTATTGTGTTCTTTAGCCCAAACGCGTCTCTTCTGCTTGTTGCCTGTCCTTAGCAGTGGTTTCCTAGCAGATATTCTACCATGAAGTCCTGATTCACACAGTCTCCTCTTAACAGTTGTTCTAGAGATGTGTCTGCTGCTAGAACTCTGTGTGGCATTGACCTGCTCTCTGATCTGAGCTGCTGTTGACCTGCAATTTCTGAGGCCGTTGACTCAGATGAACTTATCCTCCGCAGCAGAGGTGACACTTGGTCTTCCTTTCCTGGGGCGGTCCACAAGTGAGCCAGTTTCTTTGTAGCGCTTGATGGTTTTTGTGACTGCACTTGGGGACACTTTCAAAGTTTTCCCAATTCTTTGGACTGACCGACCTTCATTTCTTAAAGTAATGATGGCCACTCGTTTTTCTTTACTTAGCTGCTTTTTTCTTTCCATAATACAAACTCAAACTCTTTGAATGAGAAACTTCAAACTTTTGGTCTGAACTGTATTTTGAATATTCAATATAAGATAACAGGCAACAGTCAGTTGCATTATTTTTTATTTAAGTTCTATAAGTAAGATTAAAATTTCTCAAAAAAAATTGGATTTGTCTCTCTTTCTATGGCAATCCAAAAAGTATCTTAAAAATTCAGCGAGAAGAAATTGTCATAGGATCTGAACTGAGTTTTGTTACCCGTTGAACAATGTATATAATCTATAATATAATATTTACCAGTGAAACATTTGAAAACTTAAAGGCATTCCAGTGGTCCCCAAAATGACCAGATTATTAAAGAAGCAGCCAAATATAATGACACTTATAAATGTGATAAAATCAATAAGGTAATCAATTAATTAATAAATGGATTCTTAAATTAGAGAAGCTTTAGCACAGCACACAGTTCATTGTAAACATAAAAAAAACTTTAATAATTCTAACTATTTATATTACACTTTACAGACTAATTCCTAACTAATACAACTTTTGACCTAATATGAATACCTAAAATAATTTTCAATAACCTTTACACGATCACAGTGTTGTTCTAATACTACAGCTTTCTGTATATCTGAATAAGTTACAGGTTGTTATAAACATCACAGCTTTACATGTTATGAAACCTGTTGCTTGTCTGACCAAATTCTCCTACAAATGCAAGGTTTAGATGGATTATTTCAACAGATTAGAACAATGAATGAGAAAATGGGTGTGTTGTGGGTCTATAACGTGAATTTCAGTTATACAGAAAAGTACTGAGATATAATCTACAATGCAGCTATAAACTAGATAAGAGCTTTTAAGCGTTATGCTAGGCAGCGATAATTAGCAAAATAAGAAGTCACATTTTTAAGGGGGAAAAAACTTTGAAACACACCCGTTCATGTATTATATATTATATCTATAGTTTATTCGAAAATATTTAGCTAAATTAGCTAAGCTAACCTACTATGAAGGACAGACTGACACTTGCTAGCTATAGCGTCACGGTGCTAGCGTTGTTAGCATCAAATAACGCCTTCCCTGACTTTGACACAAACTTTACCACAAATTTTTACCACAAAACCAACCAATTTCCTCAAAATATTTCACAAACCTCAAGTTTCACCGCGAATGATGATGAACCATGAAACGACCTCACGTGATAAACAAGGCTGACGACTCGTTCTCGGCGAACTGAACCGACTCGGATGACTACACAGATAATACACGTCATAGTTTGGATTCTAAATTATAAAGTCTATAAAGACAAATATTCTTATTCAGTGTTTGCTGTTAATCTGTGTGTGTTTAAATTACACTTTCGATTCGATTCATTTGATTAAAATTCGAAGAGTCGTTCTGCCTAAACGACCCTTCTAAGACGAATCAAAAACTAAAACGATTCCTAAACAGACGATACAAAAAGACAGTGAAATGAGATATTTCGAGGTAACAAAAAATAGCAATCTGCGAACACTTTTTTTTTTTTAAAGATTAAGTGGAACAACGAAAAAATAGGTACAACTTTATAATTCACTTGTTTAATAATTCACAAAAGATATAGTCAGTGCTTTAACAGTAATTCAATTTTGGCACTTAGAACACATCGTTATGCCAGAGTACACAATAGAATGGGAGTAAATTAATTGTTTAATAATAATAATAATTTAAAATAAAAATACAAATGTATTTACAACCTCAATCCACGGCTATCTGTGCATGTGGAGTCCACTGATTATCTTTCAAATTAATTAAGGTTCAGGATTTATATATATATTTTTAAAAAATAATCAAACGTACAACATTTTCACTGAATTCCAGAATAATCAGGTCGATCAGCTAAGACGAGTTTACGTTAATTACCTCAGCAAAATGTAGATCTACAAGCTTGTGTAACAATTAGCATCAAACTGAATAGCAAAACTGTCACAAAATTTGCAAAATGTGTTTCGATCCATAGAAAACAAAATATCATCAGCTATAAAAGAGATAAAAGTACATTATAGATGACACAACCTGTGACAGAAATCATGTGGCGGCGATCTTTAACCCAAACTTAACCAAAATAAACATTTCAATTCTTGTGAAAACTTGTGAGATTAAAGATTAGTTGGCAAAACTTTTGCTCTGCTTAGTGATCAGTTAGTGTCAGAATTTACCGTTCCTTCGTTTGCCTTAAAGGTCAATTTTTTAAAAATTTTTTAAATCACAGTTGATCAAATACATTTTTGGTTGAGTATAAATATGTGATTCGTTCATGAAGCACAACTTAAATCCTTTTTAAAATTTTTTTTTGAAAGTCAAGAAAACCTTTTGTAATACTAAAGCAGAGATTGAATATTTCAGAACGTCTAGCAGTTGGGTCACAGCTATAGGTGTTCACAATCCACTACACACTCTGTGCTCTACAACAAACATACCTGAAAAAGTGCGAATGGAGTAATCTGAAATACAAGTGCTTTGCATTATTTTTCAAGCTTCTTAACTGTACAGCATTTACGACCAGACTGACATACTGTACACATAAACATAGTTCTTACAGCGTGGGTTACATGATATCTGTTTTTACACCAGCGTGCCTCTGGAAGCTCTATAAAGATGTAAACTTACGTGAAGTGAAATATACATTATTTTGGCAAGGGAGGGGGGAGGGGGGGGTGAGACTGACAATTTTTTTAAGACACCAAAAAAAAAAATAAGCACAAAGCACATGACATGAAAATCATTTTCATTTTCTGCTTCTTCGGCCAGATCATCATATCATATCAT
Source organism: Clarias fuscus (assembly GCA_030347435.1). Lineage (NCBI taxonomy): Eukaryota > Metazoa > Chordata > Actinopteri > Siluriformes > Clariidae > Clarias > Clarias fuscus. The sequence goes on along the minus strand of CM059230.1, from coordinate 2,987,868 downwards.
ACCATATCCTATATCATATATCTCAAACACTCTATATGGGTATGAATAAAATAACATTACTGAAAAAAATTAAAAGGTGTATATACGTTTTATATGCACAAATGGCTGCATGAATGACAAACGTTTGATAGAGCGCAGTTATCCAGGCAGCTAATCATGTTCCAGAAGCGCAATGCAGTTTATGAAGCTGAACAGTAAACAATTAGAAAGAAAGAAAAAAAATGGCAATGTTATAAGTGGTTACAGCTTTCCAGGAGATGATTTTCAGCTCACCATGTTTGTAAAGAGTGGTTATGAGAGTTATTATATGACCTTTCTGTCAGCTCCAAGTCTAAATCTGCCAATCAGCAGAAATTGTAAACATTCTAGATACAGTGTTGTAAGAAAAAATCCAAGAGATCAGAAGTTTACTGAATGTCTCAATGAGAAATTTTATATTTTTACACCGCTGCTACTTGATTGGCTGATAGCTGGATAACTCTAAGATCAAACAACATTTCTATTAAAGTGGCCGGTGATTTTCCCGAGTGAATATGTTAAAAATGCTAGGTCTATGTAAAACGGAAAAGATAAAAAAAAAAATGTAATAAGCCAGGAGATATATGTTTCACTTGTTTTATACACTTTCACACATACACGGACTGATAATGGTTCATATGACATAAACAGGTTTTACAACAACAAAGATCATCAGAGCTCATTGATTAAAAAAAAAAGAAAGAAAAATAGATGTAACCAGTACATGAACTTACAATATAGCGTATATCTAGAACCTTGGCAACGAATCTGCATGTGATCACATGTGACACGTGGAAACAAATCATGTAACTCTCGTGGCTCTGGTGGCACATTGCAGATGAGTAAGTGGGAAACAACACAGGGACATTCAATCCCATCCATTCTCTCTCTCTGTCTTTATATCTACAGTATATAAGTATTGTGTAAACGTCGAGGGCACCATACCATCTGTAGTACATTCATGTTATATATGCTCATCATGTCTGTATTATGATGTACAAAAATGAAATGCATGAAAATAGAAAGTGGCAAGTGTGACAAAGTTATCAGAAGAATTCTGGAATATTCTCCAGCACGCTCAGTAAAACACAACAGCTGTTTTACTTATAAAACCGCACAAATCTTTATCTAACACTACTGATTTTTTCATGCAAAGAGTTTTTACACCGGAACTTTATAAACATTTCTGCTATGTAGAATCTTTTTTTTTCCCCATGGGTTTTGCACAAAACTGGAAGGTTTTACTGAGCATGCTAGGGAATATGGTAGGATAGTTCGGGTAACTTTGTCACACTCGCTACTGTCTATTTTCATGCAATGGGGGGGGGGGGGCAACATTTGAGTTTTTTTCTGTTGTTGTTTCCATCTGAAAACCGGTCTGTCATGTAATATGTTGCTTTCTTTAAATGCATGCAAAAACTCTTCTCTAATGTTATTTATTTATTTATTTATTATTTTTAAGTTAGGCTTGGAACTTGTAATTTTAGTAGTAAAGAAAATACAGTGCCCAAGACATCACAGGTACTCACTGTGCTCTCTCTCTCGTGTATATATATATATATATATTAGAAGCTGGCAAAAGTATCTGAATATGAACGTCATGTATTTAAATTCTATACAGATCACTTCTACTATGATATATTTAATAAATGTTTATGTTAATTAATGTAAGGTTTAGAAACATTAGAAACTTACTGGTTATGGTTTTGAGTTGCAAATCAGAACCCTATATACGTATAAATCTAAAAAATATTAGTTATACTTAGTATATTAGTAAATTTAGTATACATCATTCATAATCAAACACCTTTTCATCATCCAAGCTTCACATATCCGCCCTTTCACTCGTCAAGCTTCGTCAAGCTCCCTCGACGAGAGCAAAATCACCAACTGATTTCGGATCAGACTTTCCACACATCAATACACTCAACACAGTCACTAGGGCTTGGTCAGAGTTTCAGTCCGTGTAGAAGCTTGTGTGAAACAACTGGATGTTTAATCGAATACTGAACAGTTTTCATGAAGTTTTATGATCAACACATCTTCTGTGCTCAAAGAAAGAGAAAACTTCACAGTCTGAATGTTATATTTTGTTACACACACACTGCACTTTGTGCATTTGACTAATTCCAGCCACTTTTCTATAATCAGTAGCGAATAGCTTCTTGTTCTTGTTAGCATCCCATCCCAGATCAAATCCCAGAAAGCCTGAGCTCAATGGATCAGTTGATGTTGGCCGATTTTCATTTTGAGTGAAAACAAAAAAGCTAAATTAAATGTTTAAAATGACATGTTTGTGGATTTTTAGTTAATGAGTATGATTTTTTCAGTTAAATTTATTTTTCGGCATTGTGATTTCTGAAGCGATTCACTAGCACTAATGTTTATTGTCTCATTTGTCTCATAAAATCTACAAAAATTATTTAATAAACCTTGAAATTATGTATAACTTGTCTTGTTGGTTGTTTAAATGTAATGTCTTATGTTTCTGCCTAATCTTCTGCTCTACACTCCAGTCCAGTAGGTGGCGATAGCGCACCATCCGCACATAAACTCAAATGAATAGGATGATCTTGCAAAACGTGAGTATGCATTTTGCACGAAAGCTGTGGTCATTTTTTAGGGAATTTGTCAATTCTAGACCACTAAACAATTTGTTTGTACAAGTAAAAGTCAAAATAATTTTACAAGGTGTGGATCAATTCTGAATCAAAAATTGATCAAGCAATTAAAACAACCAACAAAAGATCAACTCTATTTCATAACTGATTAAAACGCACAGCTCTACATACAAGGGCTGTCTGATTAAACCAATTTTAATTTTTTTTTAAATCACAATTTCGCAATAAAATGAAAAAAAGGAGTAACAAAATAAATTTGAAACAGTTACTGTTTCACAATGATGTGTTAAAAATCCAGAGCATCCGTTTGCTATACAGCGCTGAAGCCCAAACTCACTCACTCTTTTTTTTTTTTACACTTATTTTTAAATGGTTTTCCAGTTGAATAAGATTGCAAGTTTAAGAAAACCTTGCGTGAAAAAAAAAGTTTAATAAATGCATGATGTTTCCAAAGTCAATGAGTAATTGTGTTAAATAATCGCGATCTTAATACTGACCCAAAAGATCATTAATATAATTGAAGAACTCCAATACATGCGTGTTAAAAAAATTTTAATATTAAAAAAAACAAAAAAAAACAAAGTAAGGAGACCTACACACTGTAGCCAAAGCAAAACAAAACAAACAAAAAAAAGCATAAAGAATGCCGTACTTGTACTTCTTGGTCAACTCTGAGCATTTTTCTTTGATATTTGGATTCCTAAAGACTTCTCGACTTTGTTTGGAGAAACAAAAAAAAACAAAAAAAAAAGCAAATATCTTATTTGTTACAAATTATTTTTGCCGCCCTGTTGTATTTGCCGTAGCCGTGTGTAGTCGGGGGTCCAAAAGAGGAAAACTGGACGTCCTCTCTGAGTGGGAGGAGCCTACTCTCTTACCCGTCAATCACAGTGAGTCAAGCCAATCATCTAGCCAGTCATATCTCTCTATGAGCTCGTGTATTTAGAAGAGGGCAGCAGTTTGAGCAGCACTTTCTCTGAGTGTGCAGCAGTTTGAGATGATGTGATTGTCTCCTCGGCCTGTAGCCGTCATTTCACGTGTGAGCTAGGGGGTGGATGGGAACTGAGGGGTAACCAATTTTGGAAGAAAATGCAGAATGCTGAGAAAAAGAATTCATTTCCAAATAACAACAATAAGTTTCTTCGCTTTCAAAATGAAAAACGAAATGCAACACACATGGATCTCAAAAAACGAAACAAAAAAATAAAAGCGTCTTTGGATAAAAGCGTCTGCGAAACGTAATACAGAGAGTCAACACTAAGGATTTCTTTCTCAAACTCTTTGGATTGGGAGTCCTGCTAATACACTAAGCTGAACATGTGACCCTACGTTCTTTTATATTTATATCTGTGCTAAACTAAACTGCCCTTGAACCTGCTATAATCCTCCTTTTCACATCACAACACACACTGTGCACCATCATTAGGTTTGGTACTGGCAGTGAGAAAGTATTTCACATCCGTGAGTCTGTTGTATACTCCGGACTGTAATACACACACACGATGATTTCCTGCAAAGGTGGCAGTCGATTGGCTTAAACCTGAGCTGGAAAGAAAAGGACTATTCAGTCGGCCAGTTTAGCGACTCGTTGAGACTCCGAGCCGGGAGGCGTGAATAGTTTTAGGAGGAATGAAACGACGTGAAGACGAGCAGCATTGTACAAAATACTATGGTGTAGCACTTGGTGAAGTCGAAAGCAATGGAATACTTTTTTTTTTTCTTCTCTCTCTACAGTTTTCACACAGTTTGTTTAAGGTAAATATAAAAAAGAGTAAGAAAAGCTGTAAACAGTCAGAGAGCAGAGGGAGGGACGAGGGGGGAAGAATATTTAGGGATCTGGAATGTTAGGTTATCCAGTAGTTGTGCTATCTGTCTATAGTGTGTTTGGGTTAGCATTTTTTTTTTTGATTGGCAGCAGCAGCTCATGACTGTACACATTGGTTGGGCAGAGCGACATTAACAGTAACACTTCTAAAGACCATTACACTTGACTTTTACGCTGATCTAGAGTAAAAAATCATGCCCTTGGCAACCCATGTCACTAATCGTTCTCTGCATTGCTCCTCCTTCACTGAACCGGTTCATATAGGTTGCACTGGGTTAATCCCGTCCCAAGTGGGCCTTGTTGCAGTTTATTGCCTAAAATGAGGCATTTCGAAATCATTGTCAGGCAAAAACAAACAAAATAAATAAGTATTACCTTTAAAGATATTTAAACTACATGTAGATGTGGAATAGAGATTAGTTGAACAGCTGATTTATACGTCGCCGCTCTGCCCAATGAGCTGCTGCTACAAATTCAGTACGGACACGCAGCGTCTTGGATATCGTGTGTATGTGTGAGCACAGTATTAAGAATAAGCCCTGGTGAAATCTCTGGCTAGTCAGAGGTGCTGCTTGTCAACAGGAAACTGCTTGTGGCCCCAGGGCTAGAAAGGGCCCCCGAGGGCTGGTAAACCCATTTACTATTCATACAATAATGGTGACGATTGTTGGTTTGCGAGGCTCTCTGCGAATTTTTTCCCCCAGAGACCGGACAGACCCTAGAATCACCTCTACTTTCATTTTACAAACAGTGCCAAATCTTTCTAATGCTGTCACATGTCTTATTATTTGCATATTATTTGAAAGTCACCTACTCGTTTTCCTTTCTGATGCAATAACCCGACTAACGCTATGTCTATATTCGTGAAGCAGTTTAATAAGAACGCCGCCATTGTCATCACTTCCTGGTTCCTCCAGTAGCAACGAACATGTGGAATATGTATGGCATGTGAACTTTTCCGTTAAATGCTAGACTCTCCATTTGGTAAAATAAAAAATAAAAAAAACAAGCGCTTGTCATTTCTTGTTATGTTTTTGCAGCTCCAACTCTGTTTTGTAGAAAGAAAGTAAGCAGCTTGTGTCTGTAAAAACAGCCTGTGTCTGTGTCTCGCTGCATTTTACAAGAGTGGAGCCTCAATTCATTAAAAGCACTGAATGTGGTGAAAGACACTGACGATGGCGTGAGGTGTAGCCGTGCTGTGAGCAGCTGGTTGTGGTTCAGTAAGAGTGTGAAAAAGGGAGAAAAAAAAAATCAACACAGGCGTCCCATCCACGAAAGCAAGGACAACTCCAACGGGAAAAAAAAAACCTATTCATGATGACAAAAAAAAAAAAGGTAGTAGTGCGCCCTTATGAAATTTTGGGTGGATCCAAAACATACTCAGGTTCCTTTCTACATAACACACTCCCTTACTTTTCTTTAACGATCTCCTCGTACTTGGGCGGCGGGTCGCTGTAAGGGGTCGTGACCTCGTCGCTGCTGCTCTCCAAGTGGCCTGTCACTTCCTCGTAAGACGGAGGAGGCGTGGCCCCCGACAGACGTGACGCCACGGACATAGACGGGTCCTGCACGTAGAGTCCGCGGCTGTTCGGGGGCTGCAACGAGCAGTCCAGGGTCCCTGAGATAACTCCGCCTCTTCCCCTTTCGCCTCCGCTGAGCACCGTGCTGGAGTGCCTCTCGTTGGAGTGCGAGTTGTCCGAATGTGAAGGGGTGTCGCGGTGTACAAGGATTCTGGGAAGGCTGCGCGTGTTGCGGTTGGCCAGGTAGCGGTTCTGCGTGTACGCCGGGCGCCGGCGCGTGGCCTTCTGAAGCTGGCAGCGCCAGATGAGGAAGAGCGCGATGATGATGAGGAGGGCCACGCCCAGCAGGGGTACAACCATGTACACGGTGTCGGCACGCCCCGAACGCGTGTCCGCGTTGTTGTTCACGGTGTACAAACTGCGCGTCTTCCAGAACTCCATCTACGGTTAGAAGACTTTCATCAATTTTTTTTCATTATCATAATTAACATAACGTTACGTAACATACTACAGGAATATCTGTGGATTTATACACATCACTAATTAAAATACTTCAAATCAATAACTGTGTATTCATTATGTTGCGTCATGGGAAGGGAAAAGAAAACAACACTTCATGGAGTAAAAATCATCCTGCAGTATTTCTGTGCAGTAACAGCGATGCTGGTCTGGTGGGCAAGTTACGCAACACTAAACATCTTCACAGCAGCTCGGTGAGCTCAGCACTGACTCGAATCTAAACTCAGAGGCCTTACACAATCACTTGATCACTCACTGACAGAACAAAGGCTTATAAACAAGGACGAGTCAAAAATTGCATACACTGGTTATATTAACACTTCTGTTGGCCGGATTGTCCTATCAGTGCTTTCCGTTCGAGGCGAAAGAAGAGCAGCGCGCAGTGATTTGTGATTTATTTTATAGTGGTCGGAGGGTGTACCCGTTACTGAAACAACTCATGGAAGAGCATAAACAGAAGCGTTTGGATATCTGCAAAAAGAACATTTGGACAGCTACTCGACAGAAGGAGAACATTTCTTAAAGAGATTCATCACTACGAGACTGAGCGTAAACAGCAGAGTATGGAACAGAAACATCCTCAATCACCGACCGAGAAAAAGTTCAAAAGTCAACCATAAGCTGGAAAATTCATCAGTTTTCTGGGATTCTCAAGGGCCAGTATTGGAACATTATCAGGAAAAAGGTTCAACCATGAAATCAGTCATGGTTGCTCAATACAGGTAGACGGTTATTGAAAAGTTGAAAACTAAACTTTGAATTAAACGCTGAGGACCGCTATCCAAGTGTGTCGTGATCTTGCACGACAATCCACGCCTGCACACTTCTGCTCACACTCCCGACACTCTGCAAAAACTTTGTTTTGAGGTATTAAAGTATCCTCCCTATAGTCCTGATCTCGCGCAATCAGACTTTCCCCTGTTTGGTCCCCTGAAAGGAGCCCTACGAGGGCAAAGATGAAGAAGTGAAGAAGATGAAGAAGTGAAGACGGCGGTGCATTCGTGGCTCGTCGCTCAGCATAAAACATTTTTTAATAAGGGAATACGAAAGCTTGGTGACAGATGGACGATGTGTATTGAAAAGAAAGGAGATTATAGCGCAAAATTATGTATTCATCCTTTGTAATAGTTCATTAAAATAAATCCTACAGCCAGTGTGTGGATAACTTTTGACTCACCTTCATGTGATACATCACACAAGCATAATGGGAGCTGATATTGAGAAGCACTCACTGTTTTTTCCTTGTTCTCAAACACTTCATTGGCCTCCTCGAAGCTGCAGCTCTCCTCCACACACTCCCTCTCGATGTTGCCCTGCCGAAACTCCTCGAGGAACCCATTAGCCCGTGGAAAACGCTTGAGGAGAGAGTTTGCATCCTTCCCATTTAGGAATTCTGTACAAGAGAGCAAAAGATTGATTTTTGTTTACTTTTTTTATTTGCAGGATTGCAATTTTTCTTCTTTTTGAATTTAAGTGTGGTTAGTGCAATACCGCCACCTACTGGACTGGAGTGAGGAGAGGAGGCTTAGGATGAAAAAACCTTGGCAGGTTGAGACATGATGTTTAAACAATCACAGCGTACACCGCATTTCTGTGTTTATTAAATACTTTTAGTGGTTTTTAAGGACCAGTAAGAAAGATAGCGTTTTCAAAACTTATTTTTGTTTTCAGGAATTTCAAATTCTAGCAGTTCTGATTAATGGATCATTCTTCATTCAAGGAGATAGCAGCTTGGTCTTGTGACTAAAAATAACCACCCGGGAGCATCGCCAAGATGGCCGCCAAGTAACCAGATTTTACTATAAGAACTTCGCTTACTACGACAGGCCAGGGTTTTTTCAGTTTATTCACTCTGCCTGACACACGTACTCCTCTGTCCTGTCTGTCAAATATGAATGTCTACAAACTGGACGTTCCACAATCTCTACATACACAGGGGAAATAATCTGATCCAGCCATGAGAATGATTTTAATACCGTCTTACTGTCTTATTACAGCCTGTCTGAATATACAGTAAATTATGTTAAACTAGATATGAAAAATTTTGGAAGACATTTTGCTAAACAGTGTGCAGTTTTTTTTTGGAACACACTGTAATAATGTATAATTTGTGTTACATAGTTAGAATTTCTTTTTTATTTCATGTAGAGTTTTTAAATCCACATGAAAATAAATTGTTTAATTCTGTATAAGGAGGTATTTTCTTCTGAATCTGGAAGTTACACTGACGTCGTATCTAAACAAGCCTGACAGAAGCTAAGCATACTAGCATTAATGAAACACTGCTGGATTTCATGTAATTATTCTTCTCATTATATTCTCGTAATTATGCTCAGTTTTTGCATCATTGTAGATTAAAGCTGTACACTACAACGCTACAGTATATACAGTATTTTATTTTGAAAATCCTGAATTTTGAGCTAGAACAAGAATATCTCCGATGTGATTGCCTCCCAAAATAATATTGTCGAGAACACCAAAGGACTTAAATTTATTACAATTCAGAGACACTAAGTAAGTGGCTTTAATGTATTGACACACATAAATGTACAGAGGCAGAGGACTGAAACTGGATTGAATGTTATAACTAACCTTTTGAATTATAATAAAGTAAATGAAAACTGGACAGAACTGATTTAAATGTGTGAAAAATGTGTGTATGTGTGTGTGAGAGAGAATCTTTATCTAATCTAATGCTAATTACTCACCTGCGGCCATGCTACCACCAACAGACTTAATGCAGGGTATTCTGTGCTGAAGATAAAAAAAAAAAAGCTGTGTTAACAGAAGTACATCAGACAGTGTCACACTCGTTCTGCTTTAAATTTTAAACATGAGCTTAAATACACATTTGCTTACTCGAAGAAAGAAAGAGACAAAATTAATATAAATGGAAACACATATACAGTATCATAGTGCTGTTGCTTGAGTCGGTTTGTAAAATGACTGAAGCTTCAAAAAATTCTGAAAAAAAGGGGAATCCCTCGTAAGCCCGTCTAGGGAACAGTTCTGCTCCATACTGAAAAAAAAACAAACAAACAAAAGGAAAAACAGGAATGTGCTATACATATTTGATGCAGCTACTGATTTTTTTTAAGGTCTGTACAATGTGATGAATTTTACACTGTAGTACAGAATACAAGTGTACCAATGACATAAACGACAGAAAAACACAAATATTTATAGAGAAAGCGGACATTTAGTAAAAGAATCTAACCCAACATCATTGGTTATATAAAGACATAAATCATAATCTGTTGAGAATAAATGGTGTTTGTGGAACGGTTGTATAAAAGCAATATCTCACTCGAGGACGTGCTGTTGTGCTGAATATCAGCATGGCTGTAGCAGTATGCACCTACATGGTTTGTGAGCCGCCATTAAACACAGGAGAAGAAGAGAACAACAACGTTAACTTTCGCACGATGCCTTATATTGTTCATATTTCAAAAAACTTCCGTATCTGATTCAAACCGTGACCCCCTCTTCAAGTGGACTGAGGTACGATTCCTGAGTGCGGAACGATTGTGTTCTGACGGATAAAAAATGAGCCAGACTTTGGGGTCAAGTGTTCTCGGGAAATGTCAAGTCACTGTCAAGTTGAGTTTTGAGACTTTGGAGGCATTTAAGGTGGTAAAACATCTCCATTTCCTTATTATCTTACACGATTGTGCACTCTGAACTACAGTATTCACACATTTTCATCCGGCATGGCTGGAGTGGATTCTTTGCTACGTTTGTTTAGAAATAACAGACGGAAGAAACAGATGACTCTCGCGACTGAAGTTCATACTGTTTAGGTGCTGCGCTTGGTTTTTAATTAAGTGAGAAAATGAATGTTATAAGGAACAGGCTACATTTTAATAACCATTAAACATTATCTTTTTTTTAAAGGTTTAAAATTGTAACAAAACTGGGGAAAACATAATATCGAGTCTGAATAATTATAAAAATCGTGATACTTAGAATAGAATCGCAATTTTGATCAAATCAGCACTGAGGTATTCTGATAACATTTTATCGGGAGGTGACTGATTATATTCCTGTCACTAGTAATTTTTTTTTTTTTTAAAGGTGCGTTGTTTGTTTTTTATATCAGTGTTAAGATTTTGTACCTCTAGCTCCTGAGTGAAGTTCTGAATTATGGAGGCAGCTGTCCGCCTTTTATAGGGGAGCGTGAGCGGGAAAGGAGGGGGGAGTGGGCGGGGCAAGGGCGGCGGTTTCCATAGAAACGGTCAGGGGGAGACGTGCCATTAGCGTCCGCCATTTAAACGTGTTTTATTTCGCTGTTATTGTCACGAATTCGTTACTTTACTCACATTTCAGACTTCGTCCCACAATAAATACGAGCGTTAAAGGTTTAACAGTTTAAAAAAAAAGACTTTGCAACCTCTCTCTACAGCAGCAAAACGAACATTTATTCTAGTCTTTGGTACAACACTTTACTCCTGTCCATGTGGACCTTATAAACCTCACACACACACAAAACACACTCTGAAACACTCCTTATTATAAATTAAAAAAAATTAATTAATGAACAATACAATATGAGTCGAAGCAGCTTTACGTTGAAGAAGCTGAACACTCCTCGTGAAACGTGACAGTTCCAGACAAAGGCTTGCGTTTCTACTGCTTTTAATTCCCTTTAAACACCAAACCCGAGGTTATATCAGGCTGAGTGCGTGTTGTAAAGTGGATTTGTACCTAAACGTGTACACAGAGTTCAAATAAAGCCCCTACCTTCCTCTCCGTTATCACTGCTGATCCCTTCCATCCCTGTTTCCTCCACATGAGTCACGCAGGACGGATGATTGACGCCTCCGCGGACCAATAGGAAGCCAGCGCTTCCTCTGATTGACCAATGGGAACTCTTCTTTATTATTATGGACGCGCACTGTCATGCTTCTGGAATGAAAATAAAAAAATATAAACTGGGGATTGTAGTCTAGGCACGGGCAAATTATCTGGCATCCAGTGGCAAATAACTGCTAGTTTTTAATTAAACACATGTTTAATTTCTTACTAGAATTGTTAAAGTGGAATTAAACAAAGTGATCAAATTATTTAATGCAACACGAGATATAATGGGGTCTCTTCCTATGCCACACCTTATATTAAAAAAACTACATTTCCCAGCATCCAAGCACAATCAGTCAGATTTATTAGGTCAGTGATGGAGCTTATCCATGACACACTTTCTTTTTCTTTTTTGGGTGTGTGCCACATGTAGTGGGAATAATTTTGTTGCTGGAGTCCTAGTTTATCCAACTAGGCACCAGAAATATCCTGCTTAAGAGGTCTGTTAAAATTACTTCAAGTGTGGCTTGCAGTGCTGAAAGCGTTGATTACAGTAATTCTGGACTACTTTTGTACTACTGAAAGAACATTAACGCAAGCATATTGCATTAAATGGTTTCTGTATTCGTTTGTGCATTGTGAAATAACAGGGGTAGCTCAGTGTTTAAGGTGTTTGCTTACTGATCAGAAGGCCCTGGGTTCAAACCCCCTTAACTACCAAGTTGCCACTGTTGGGCCCTTGAGCCTTTAATGTTTAACTGCTCAAATGTATAGGACGCATGTTGCTCTGGATAAGGGCGTCTGCCAAATGCTGTAAATGTAAATAACAGCATGGACATTGTGTTACCCATGACACCAAGAAGGCTTTAACGCTCCAACACCAAAGATTAAGACAGGTGTTTCAATAAAACCATGAATTTGCAAAGAATAGAACAAATATATGTATAAAAAAAAAAAACACAATGTTTCAGTTTTATATTTAGGTTTATTGTGCAATTTACACAAAGTAAAAAAAATAGGACATAAATATCTATAGGTGTAGATATATACAGCATAAATTAAGGACAAAGAAATAATAAAATAAAGATTTAGGAATCTTGCATACAAAAAAGCAGAGACCCTGAGTCATCTTGGAAACATTCTTCCCAATGTGGGATTCGCATTATACATTTCCCAGAGGAAATTACAGTTTGGAAAACCATCCAGTTCTGAAGATTTTCCCCTTGTCCTTTTTTTCAAAACAGGTTTTTGTGATCATATTCAGAAATATGCAGCTGCGGTTGGTTGGTTGGTTTTCCCTCGGTGATTACACAGTCCTGACAAGATGTCAGCTGCTCCTTGGGCGCGTGTTTGTTCTAAAGTTCGATCATGATTCAGTTATAGTCGCAAAAACGGCCCTGAGGTTTGAGGTACTCTTTGTCGTCGGCGTCTTCCTCGTCTTCCCAGTCATCCTGTTCGTCCTCATCATCCTCGCTGTCAGACTCATCATAGAAGCAGATGGTTGCCTGGACTGGGAAGTTTCTCAGAAGCGCCTCGCCATCACTGTAGAGGTAGTCGAATGACTTGGATTTCGGCCAGAACAGTCTGTTATGGAAAAACAAAGTTGAACAGATATTTAGAATCTCCCTCTCTCTTTTTTTTGAGTTACAGGTTAACAGGCCAAAACATGACCCGTCCAATGTGTTGCTCAAGCAAAACAAAAGAGCGCTCACCTGACAGGGTGTTGGAAAGGCTGAGCTTTGCCATCTGCCATGGTGTTGCTTGGCACCGTTGGCCGGGAATAAGGCTGTAAAGAGAGAAGAAAGAGGTGTAAGGATAGATTTACAAACGAAAAACATCCACCGCAAGCTTCCTGCCTGGTATTTATGGGGTGATATCAGAACAAGCTACAAAGCTGAATAGCACCCTGGGCTATATACGATATAGTAGCTGTGACTTTGTAGGTGTCAGGGCTGAGGGAAAGAGTGCAAATCTAACCCAAACATTCCCCAGAAGCGTCTACTAGTCTTGGCAGGCATGTGCTAGCATGCTGGAAGCTATTCTCTCTACACCTCGGTGCTGGGCGCCAAGTCGGAGTTCTCACTCCGGCTCAGACAGCGGTGCCATATGGCAGAGTGTCTCAGCGCTCCAGTTGGTCCTTCTGCCTTTGCACGGCGTTGGCTCGGTGTCAGCAAAACAGCTTGACAAGTCACACCTTCTGCTCAACCATAATGTTGCTAATGCACTCCACATGCCTATCCGTAAGCCCCTGGGGGTTTTCGCTTTGCCTTTTTAAAAGCAGTGTAATTAAATGCCCTTGATTAAATATGTTTTATAAAGACTTTCAAATAAAATCTTTTATTTCATATCTGTCTTTGGATAAGCGGCAGGATTTATCCAAGCTCAAGTAAAATGCACAAGTAAACCTATAATCAGAGTGAAAACTTACACAGATAAGCCTGGTCCTCCGGCTCACAGCGTGCGCATCCTGATCGGTCACGAGCCACGGTCTCCATAGGACAGGCCTGCTGTGGAGTGGACAAGTCACATGATCAGAGTCAATAACAATGTACAGTGCCATGTTGCAATTGCAATTTCTACTGACTGTTTCCTCTTTATTCACAGCTGATAACTTTAAATTAAATCAACCAGGAAGAAGATGATAACTGAAAAGAATTATAACTAACCAAGTCCTCATATGAGGATGGAGCAAGGATATATAGACAATGAAGTTGGGAGAAAATTCCATGTCCTCATTTGAGGGATGAGGATATAGATATACAATATATAAAATAATACAAAATATAAGAAGCTCCTTTAATGAGTTTTAACAGTAAAATCAATTTACATGTGATTTTATATATAAAGCAGCATCATGCATATAAAAATGTCACCATGATATTAACTTTACAACAACAACAAAAAAAAACTGTTATTTAACATTATTTTGTTCACTTTATATAACGCTCACCTGCTGATGGATGCCTGCGCCATCCTAGAGTTCTCCCTAAAACCTGGAGCTCCGGAGAAACGCGGCTGTTTAGCGACAAGACAAGCAGATTTCATCATGGTAGTCCAAAGTAAAAACCCTCGAAACGAATAAGTCGAGTCCTCAGCTCGCAGTGTCACGACTTTAAGGTTGAGCGGAATGAATGAAGCTCAGGCTGGAGACTGCGGCTTTATATATAGCGCTGAGCCGCGGAGGTGGGCGGGGCTTGCCTGCGCTGGGGAGGGGGCGTGCACCAGGGCGTTGTCTTAGCAACAGCAGTTGCAGAGATAAGTCCATCTGCCAAAATGATCCGGGGTGCAGAAGAGCATTTTGTCTTGAGTGTTTACTGCCCCAGTTGTGCAAACAGCCTCCTGCAGCGCGAGGGTGAGAAATCTGGTACTGAGAGGTGATTGCAAAAACACAGAGGGGCAAACTTACACACCATCTGTGAGAAGGCAGACACAGGGGGGGCAATACAGAAAGAGGGGTCATATATAACAAGTTACTTAGTCTAGCCTATCTATCTAAGAGAAAAAAAAATACTAATAGGAATACACATTAAATAAAATGTTCATTTTTGTAACTAACTGTTTCATATGTATTCCTATTAATCATTTGCTTCTTAGATAGATAGATAAATAGATAGATGAATAGACTAAGTACTTTGTTATATATGACCCCTCTATCTGTATAGACTTTTTTAGTTACAATTAGTAATAATTATATAATAATTAATAAAGCTAGTCAATATTACCAGTTCAATCTAAATCCAGTATAATGTTATATGCTTTTTTTTTTTTTTTTTTAAATATGCAGTTCTTTGAAATGCAACCTAGAAAGTTAGTTTAACAACTAACGTGTCTCCCTGTACCTGGACACCTCCTTCTGGTTGTCTATTTATACAAAACAACACGAATAAAGATTATTTATCATGTACAAACACAGTATATACCCGACTGATAAACTATTCTCATAGGTAAGGTGTATAAACTAATACTACAGCAGACGCATTTCTCGATTTGTGGATTCTGAAATAATCTGTCCATCACGGCGGTCACTGATCTGTGATCAGCTCTCCACTCAAGCAGCGAACCATGAAGCGCGCGCTATAACTGTTACGACTGATCTGAGGTCTGGATTTTTTTTTTTTTTTTATTTCCCTCCTCGCGCCGGATTTGTTTTTGCGTCGAAGCACGCGCCCGTTAAGCCATGGTGCAAAATATCTCACTAGGCCGAATTTAATGAGCCCCTAATGGGGTCCTGATAGACTCCGTGGCTCCGTTTGGGAAAAGCAAATTTGCAGGACAGCAGTGCGTTGACCTCCTACAGGGCCAGCAAACTGACAAAAGAGGGCAAAAGGCACAAATGGACAAAGCCAGTTACCTTTAATGCACAGAATTCCAAGCATGGCATATACTGTAGGTGATGTATAGTGCATGCACACTCAGTACACAAGTGTTGTTTAGCAACAATGCACAAAAAAAAAAAAAAATATATATATATATATATATATATATATATATATATATATATATATATATATATATATATATATATGTATATAATGTAGACCACTATGTCTTTTTCAGCACAACTAAGGCAATATAATGAACTAAATAGTTTATTTTCATTTTAACCAACTATACAAAACATGACTCAGCGAGAAAAAAAAGGAAAATGGGACATACAGGCAAATAAATAGCACAGATACATGTTTTCGGTTGTTTAATTGACCAAAAAATAACAATAATAATATACTTATTTTTAAAGGTTCTACATACAGTATGTTATTTCCATATTCTGGTAATGGTCAAATTTACATGTTATAAAAGTAATGATAACTTTCAATCTAATTGACATATCTGAAAACGCAAATATAGTGTTTGATGTTTAAAGTTTGAATCCATTAACACACACAAGCATGGTATCCATATAAGCACATTTATCTATCTATCTATCTATCTATCTATCTATCTATCTATCTATCTATCTATCTATCTATCTATCTATCTATCTATCTATATGGCTGTTTTGTTCACATACTTTTTAAAAAATCGTCATTGACCTATGCTGTGTTGCCGGCACGAATCTCTGCTGCTTGGATTTTAAAGGTAAAATAAATCTATTTCAGCATTTATCTTTATCGTGTATAACGTTAATCACTTGACCTTAATGGACCCTATGACTGCTAGCAGGCTTATTATGTCTATTCTTTTATGTAATGCTTTTTTAAAGAACTATAAAAGATTAATATGCTTAAAATAAGAAAAATGTCTTATTATTTATTACAATAAATAAATACATGATGATTTTTTTGACTTTATAACATTAAAATTGCTGTCATCGTGACATGTTGCCATTTTGGCCCTTCGTAAAAGAATCATCATGGAAAAGCGCACAGAAATAGCAATACAAATAAACCTGATATAAAAGAGTTAAAATTGTAAAATAAATAAATAAATAAATAAATAAATAAAAAGGGAAAAAATAATAAACAAATAAAACATTGCCTTATGTATGAGTGTGTGTATAAGTCATTGTATGAGAGCCATTTTGTGAATCATTCTGAAGACAAGAAAATCATCAGTAAAAAGTGCAAAGAAATATGTTTACTAATAAAAAGCTCATCTAAAATGTGTAATTTTGACATTTTAGTTCACAACCTTGCGATTTTGCTTGTGCTTTTCACGTTTTATTCTGGCAACATGGACATCCAGTTAGCATAGTGTTTTTACTTTCAGTCTTTTCTCCCCATGTGAAGCACAACGTTTGTGTTCTTCAGCACAGTACAGATTGTTCAAAACGTAACGTAAGTACAAACTGATATTCCGAATAACTGCCGTTATAACATTTGTAGCCCCGGTGAAACGTAGCATTTGGTCTAGGCTTCAGCAGATCCCTGAGCGGACGTCTTATCTCCACCAAATGTCTAATCTCCAAAATTAGATCTAAGGAAAACAGAAGAAGACTGAGTTGTTTATTCTGTTCATTTGCGAGTGGGCTCTAGGGAGGGGGTGTAGCTGAGATGAACGGTCATGTGTTTTCACATTTGCTGAGCTTTGGAAACCCCCTGCCATTAACACCACCTTCTTCTCCAAGGCTCTAAAGAACCTCTCCCCCGTACTTAGGAATTTCAGTAATCACTGTCCCGTTGCTCTCTGTGTTTTCTTTCGAACGAGTCAACACAAAACCTTAATTTAAAACAACACTCATTATCAGAGAAATTTAATTCTATACGAATCGGATTACTGAAAGACCATAAACCATAAAAGCACCTACACACACACACACACACACACACACACACACACACACACACACACACACACACACACACACACACACACACACAGGATATCTGATACTTACAGATTTTAATCTTATTAATTTTTTCTTCTAAACCTCATTTTTTTCTTTCTTTCTTTCTTTCTTTCACTTTAGCACAGAATATCAATATTTTAAAAAAATCAGCTACTGTTCATAAAGTCTGCCACAAACCATTAAAACGCCTATTTACACTCCTCTAAAACTCCTAGGATACCAGGCCAGTTAGATGAAATAAAATCAATGAATATTTTTTGTCTTAAAAGTTTTTTTCTCTCTCTCTTTCACTTTACTGCAGAATATGAACTTTTCTTTGTCCAGAAACCTCCCAAAATAATAACTAATGTTCATACAGTCTGCCACCAACCATAAAACCCTCATATCTAACACACACACACACACACACACACACACGCGCACACACACACACACACTCGACTGAGTGATACACAAAAAACTAAATGAATTGTGCAGCTTGCAGTCTTAAATCATCTCAGAATCTCAGACTTGCCAGATAAATAAGGATAAATTCTGTGAATGAACGTTTTCTCCTAAACTTGTGTCCTTCCTTTATTCCTTCCTTCCTTTCAGTTTAACCCATAATCACAGCCTTTCATTGTTTGTTTCATTGTTCATAATAATAATAATAATAATAATAATAATATAATAATAACTTAGATTTAACTGATGTTCATACATCTAACACACACACACACACACGCAGAGACTGAGTGACACACACACACAAAAATAATTTTACCACTTGGCGTCTTGAATCATATCAGACTCTTGCCAGTGAAATAATTTATAGCAAATGAATATTTTCTCCTTATATGGCAAAAAAAAAAAAAAAAAAAAAAAAACCTACATCATGTCAAAAAGAAAGGGAAAAGTGAGGGAAAGGAAAAGACATCATAACTAACGCCATTTTGTGCTTCTATTTTTCTTTTCGAACAAATAAGCAACTTAACAACTGTTTCCACATCTGTTAAAAAATCTCAGGTGTCTTTATATAGTTTGTGATATATCATGAGAACCTGACGTCTAACCCACACACTCACACACACACACACACACACACACACACACACACACACACACACACACACACACAGACCTCGGATGGAGTGATATGCTGGCACGCAGACTTTTCTTCATTCTAAGATAGATTTATGAAAGATGAAATCTATTGAGATTACAGAATGATGGCATTCATGCTGTAGTGGGATTCTTTTCTTAAGAGGAAATTCCTCAAAGTTTTTCTCCATGTTTGTCCCACCAGCATGGGAAGCTTCTCACCAATTAAAAAATAAATAAATAAAAAATACGTCACTGTACAGATCTGTTGACTTATTGATAGGAGTAAATTCTTGTTCTGTGTGGAAAACAATACCGTTGGCAGTTTGGTAGAAATAAAGAGAAGAAATTAAGATAAAAGATAATGTGAATAGAACCAGTGAATAGTTTCTCCTTATATGGCGTAACTTTAGCATGTCAGATTCTCCATGCAGTTTTGTTATCGTTGTTGTTCTTTTAATACTATGTCATAAAAGAATTTGACCTTTTTAAGGGGACTAAATGCTGAGTTTATTGTTTTAGGCTCAGAGTGTCTGGACAAATCGAATTTCTTCATTTCCTAACATTAATCCGTTGACACGTCATTCATTAGTAGGAAAGCGTTGATTTAATTAACAGTAGATTAGTGGCTCGTGTCATATGTGACAGGGATGGAGATGGACTAGTCTAGGAGATTCATTTGCACAAATGTGTCTGTAGGTAATTATTCAGTGTGTCGTGTCAGTCAGGTGTGTCCTGCACGCTGACTCAATTTTAGCTTCACTGCTTTGCATATAGACGATGTAGCATATAGAATGTTGGCTAAAAGATCTAAAGATGTAGAATACTTTCTAACTGTATGTTCGAGCGGTGTTCAAGTCAAAGCGGGACTGCTACACTACTGCAATTATCCCAGTGTTTCACTAGTGCTTAGATGCCGTCAAGGTAGGACGTTCTCTCAGTACGCCAGGGCCACGATCGGACTTCCTGTCTGATTCACGTCTGAAACGCCGGCCTCCCAGGAACTCTTTCAATGGTCCAGACATGTGGAAATGGCTTGTACACAATCGGCATAAGTCAAAATTCAATGTAGATTCTGTATAATTCTGTAGATTTAGAGGTGTATTAAAAACAGCAGTAAATTGACTCCAACAAGTCCTTAAAAGTTGTATCCACAAGGGGGCAGGATGGGGTAGAAATCATCGACTGTATATAACAAGACAAACCCTCTGTGACGTCACCGTAGGTTTTCTGAAGAGAGGCTTTGTAGCAAATGGGTGGAATGAACCCATGGGTGGAACGTAGAGCTTGCCAGTTGTCCGGAACATACCTCAATCATTCATTGATTATACCGCTTTATCCTGTATACAGGGTTGTGGGGGGCCTGGAGCATATTCCAGAAGATCAATCCATCCAGGCAATCGATCGGAGGGCAGCACACACATACACACACTATGGAGAACACCAATTTGGGAATGCCAATTAGCCTAATCTGCATGTCTTTGGACTGCGGAAGGAAACCGGAGCACCCGCAGGAAACCCACAAAGCACAGGAAGAACAAGCGAACTCCAAGCACTCAGACCACTGGGAATCGAACCCAGACCCTGTAGGTGCAAGGCGACGATGCTAATCACCAAGCCACCGTGCCGCCTTGGATCATTCATCCAGTGCTTACCTAAATTATCAAATCTAGCTAGCTTAGCTTTAGCTTGGCTAAACTGCTAAGGTGGCTAATGTTAATTTACATGTTACTTTGAATTTGACTGAACGCCGTCGTCCGTACTCTATATGACTTCCCCTGTATCTGTCACTCAAATTAGCCACGCCCTTAATTATGCAAACTCACGGTTGGAGCCAAAACCTAGTGGTCATTTGAGGAACTGCAGATTTTGTCACTTCCATGTTGGACTCATTTTTCAGAACCGAAGGTTAGTCCCTGGTAGGAACAGGCAGTTTGTATATCTGGTTTGACTTAAAACCTGTGATCTGACTCATGATAACAAAACTATACCTTGGACAATTACATTAACAATTAAATGAGGGGGCGGGGATAATCTCTAGATAAGGCATTAAATACCAAACTTTTCCCACCAAAATAGTTCTAAACACAAATATTTGATCTATTTTATCACGCTTCTTCAAACCAGGCTATGTTCAGTGAATCACATTGATCATAACGACTCTTAGCTGTCTAGTCAGCTTAAGCGGATGATAATGGTCAGTTTTCTCAACATGTCTTTTTGCTGAGGATAAATTTATAACATCTGGTGATTATTGGATTTGTCATATCTCTTAGCTACCTGTCTTATCAAAAGGATAAAAATAATAATCTCAAATAATAATCTCACTCTTTGAGCTTTTCTTTTGCAGTTGACTCAATTTTAGCTTCACTGCTTTGCATATAGACGATGATTCAGACGTACATTTAGTTAAAACAAATCTCATGGTTAAAATCTTCTTTGTTTACTGTAATCGGTGACCGGCCAACAAAATGTCACACCTGTGCAGACAAATACCATCAAAATAACCACACAGAGTTTAGAAGCATCTGCCGAGGGCAGAGGTCAGTGGCAGGGTGTGTAGGCGCTGATGTGGGAAGGGTAGTCCTGCCTCTGATAATGCAGTGACATGACTGAACACTGTGTGTGTGTGTGTGTGTGTGTGTGTGTGTGAGACTATATGTGAAGGGAGTTTGTGAGGCCTGGTGTCACCTTCATGTTTTACGACACAAATGTGAAGGGCAGAGGGCGTGGCTGCAGCTCCTACTGTGTGTATGAGCACCTAAAACACAAGCATCATTTATACAGAGCTGAGGGAGAAAAGTAATTCATGTTTTCATAAATTTAATCTGTGTATATGATTACAAATTCCAAACAACAAAATAGAGTGATTTTTTTTTAATTTTATTTTTTTATAGGATTTGTGCATCACTATTTTTGCCAAAGTGTATTATATTAGGTCAGGGGTGGAGAAACCACGAGTAACCGTGATTTACATACCATTTTGGACGTTCTTAATTTTTTTAATTAAACCAAATTGCTTGTTACAAATCTCATCTCAAAAAGGAAAGTGATTCTCCATCTATTTTGAGGAATCATTATGAAAATATTCAATTTCAGCCTTTTAAATTCACAATCACTTCTAAACAATGTGATGCATTAATATATTTACGTTTGTTAAAATAGGTGTCTACATTTTGTGAAAGTGCTTGTTGTATTAGTTAGTGAATTTTTGTGAATTTAGTTTGATACCTAGCTAGTTTTTTTTTTTTTTAAAACAAACTAGCAACAAAAAAAAAATGCTAGTTTAGTTTTAAAAGTTTAATTGGTAAAGTACTTAGCTAGTTATTCTTTTTTTAAATGTTAACTAGGTAGTTAAGTTTAAAACTTTGCTAAAGTGCCTATCTAGTTAATTAGTAAATTTGCTTATAAAAAAAGTACCTAGCTAGTTAGTTTAATTTAAATAGTTTGTTCATTCATTAGATAGCTAAGGATAAAATTTTGTTTGTTATAGTACATAGCTAGTTATTTATTGTTTATTAATGTACCAAACAACTTAAATTTTGTCAAATTTATTTATTTATTTTTAAATTTGTTTGTTAAAAAACTATCTAGTTAAGTTTTATAAATTTGTTAAAAATGTAATTTAAATTGTTGTTTTAACACATATATATATTTTTTATTTAGTTTTTAAAAAAGTTTTTGTTAAAGTGCAAAAGCATAATCCAATGATTTAATAATAAAAACCATAATAGCACAGGAAGTAAAAGGAAACTTTTTATATAACTTTTTTGTATGCTTTACTTTATTGTTAGGTATTTTACACTCTCATTATAAGTAATGATATGATTATCTGATCTCTCTCTCTATCCAGAGAATACTAAGTGACCTTATTCGACAGAAATGTAAAAAATGAGGTAGCAGTTATAAATAGGTCGTATGTGGTCAGTCTGAGGTCAGAGTGTGTGTAGGTGCTGGGTTGGGAACAGTCCTGCAGACTCTACCAGCGCCAGGAGAGAGAACAGAGGTGGAACAGAGAGGATGAGAGGAGTGTGCCGGTGGAGGTGTGAGGGCTGGTGTCATCTCTACACCTTCCCAAATGAGATTAGAGTTGTGAAGCCGGGTGGAGAGAACTGACATCATCAGGGTCATGACTCAGAGAGGCACAGGACCGGAGCTAGAGAGTGCCCGTTATTTACAATAGAGCTTAAGATAAGGAAGGAATCAAACACAATATGGTGTGCTGTTATAGGAAAATAATCAACAATAGTTTGGTGTGATATCGTTACCTTTGCAAAGTTGATCATTGTTTTATTTATTATTTTACACTAGAGCAATTTGCCAACTATACATGTCATAATGTGAGTCTCCCCCACCTCTCTTTTTCATTTCATAAAACAGATAACAACACAGATTGCCATGTTACTGCGAAACCACAAAGCGTGAAAAGACTTTCTGAAACCCTAAAACAATAATGTATTAGAATAAGATCATTTGAAAAACTATGCATGTGGAACGGCTTTCTGATTTCTACTTACTTATTTATTTATTTATTTATTTTATTATTATGCATTTACTAATAATTAACGAACGTTATCTACATGGAAGAGTCATCATAAGGGAGTCATGCTTGTGACCTTATTACAGACCTCAACATCTAATGATTGCCAAACAATATCTTGGTACCCCAGAGGCAATTACTGGACCGATCAAACAAATACTGAACTCTTTGACCACAATCATAAGAAATAGAATTTCTGCATCATTTAATAAATAATTAGATTGACTGGCAAATGATTGGTAACAAGAATCCATGATTTATTAACAAACACCTTTGTGAATACCTTATCAATAGTTCATGAACTAGAAACACACATGAGGTCAGTATCTATAAGTGTGTGTGCAGGACCGGTCAGTGAGAGGTCAGTGTGAGAGGTCCGGGTCAGAGTGTGTAGGTGCTGGTGTGGGAACAGTACTGTAGCTTTGTGTACTGTGCCAGTAAAGGTACTAAAGTAACAGAAAGTGTGCGAAAAGTGTTAAAGCGTGTAGACTAGTGTCATTCATAGAGCTTCCAAAACAGAGCCGAAGTTTGAGGCAGAGTGGCCTCGGTGGGGTCACGGCACAGATCGACACAGAGGTCACATGCGCATCGAGGCCAGACTAGAAATGATCTATAAATAATAATAATAATAATAATGATAATAAATGATATAAATGAATATATCCTCCAGACAAATTACTTCGGGAATCAGGTTTAGGGCTTAGTCCATGAGCAAGGTTTAAAATCAATAACAGTACAAAACAAACAAACAAACAAACAAACAAACAAATAAATAAATAATCAATAATAAGCAATTAATACATCTGTAAGATTTGAAAAAAGAAAGATAGTACACAACCTTTTCTTGCAGCTAAGTTGGTACTTTTGCATGGAAATGTGAACTTATTAAAATTTGAAAAAAAGTTTTAATGTACAGGACTGGAATTTAATTATGGCTTACATGTAACGTTCTTTCCTATTCACCTTTTCTAATTGAAAAATGCTTAGACTCCATCGGCGGCACCATGGAATGGTACAATTTAATACTTTGTTGTGGAACCCTTATGTGTTTTTTTTTTAAGCAGTTGACAAACCTTTTTCAAAATAAATGTTATGTTATTACATTGCAGTTTAAAGATCACATTTAAACTCTGTACAATGATGTAGCTGGAAATTTGATAATAATAAATGTTTTTTTTTTTTTGTCTCAGTACTGGAAATATACTGTACGTAAAGCCAGAAATGATCAATAAATAATAATAATGTACAACACAGGTCAGTCTGAGGTGGGTGTTTGCGTGCAGGCCCGAGCGTGTCCGGTGTGTAGGCGCCGGTGTGGGAACAGTGCTGCAGGGAGAAGTGTGGCGATGAAGGTGCGAGGCCTGGTGTCGCTTCTACACCTCCACAAACGGGAGCTGAAGCATGAGGTCTGGTGAAATGTCGGCACGTCGTCACCCTGAGGGCACATGGGAAATAAGGTGGAGGAGAGATACTGTAGGGATAGATTATGATAGATATCAGATTAGAGTTGAATGTTTCCTACAGGTTATTAGAACACATCTGAATATGCACTACACTGTAATAAGCTAAGATTGTTTACAGACTCGAACCCGATGGCCAAGACGGTACGTTTATCTGTTTGTGTCGGATATATTAATATTTAAATGTGATAAGTATTTATTAATTATTTATCTGGCTGCAAAAGCCATCTGACCTCAGAGTTATGGTGTTGAATGTCATTAGGCAAAATTAATTTGAGAGCATTTAAAATATTAATTTCAGATTCATTTCCTTCCTGTTTTTTTTTTCTTTCTGCTTCTTCAAAGCTTGAAATGTTACAAATTACTGTATCCTTATAACTTTTATGAGAAGTCAATAGTAATAATAATAATAATAATAATAATAATAATAATAAAACGTTATGCCATCATAAAGGATCATACTGTTTCATCATTAAGCACACAGCGATATGAACTTATATTAAAGTATAAAGGCTTTGAATTTATGGCTTTTAAATGGAAATTTACATGGAATTTATTCAAACTTTTTTAAATGTACAGAACTGGAATTTAATCACGCTCAAGTGAAAATGGCTTTTGTAGACACACACATCATATTTACGTATCTTTTAAATAGAAATGCGCAACTTTACGCAACCTCATACAATAATTGTACATTAATCGATGATGAATTAATCATACATTTTTATGTAGTAAACTATTTATCACTTGTTTTTAAATTGTTCATTAATGCATATTAATTTGTGTATTTGTGTATAATATTAAGTGAAAGTATCCTGAATATTATCTACAATATTTTGACATTTATGTGGAATCTTAAACTGTATATATGATAATAATCTCAACATACTGTACTCATTTTAAGTCGGAAATCATCTCGTTCTGTTGGCAGACCATTTGTCTTATCTTAAGCATTTGTTTCTAGAAAGAAGAAAATAATTGATCTGTTCATAGAATAAAAAAAAATAATAAAAAAAAAAACGAAACCTTAAAATGAACAGAAGCCTCTGAATAATAACAAACTGAATAATATTTAGGCTATGCATAGGAAAAACCTTGCACGTACGGTTATGTTAAAAAAAGTGTGGGGGTTATTAAATGATCAGCTGCTTGTGATTACGTTAGAAGAAAATAAAAAAATAAATACAATTGAAACATTATTACTAATGTAGTTACAGTAGCAACAATTTATACACATTGTGATATGATAATAGATTAGATATCGGTTTATGGACGGGTCAGTATGAGGTCAGTGTGTGTGTGTGTGTGTGTGTGTGTGTGAGTCCAGGTCAGCGTGTCAGAGTGTGTGTAGGTGCAGGGTTGGGAACAGTTCTGCAGACTCTACTAAATGTGACATGTAGAACCAGGGGCCAGAAGAGAGAGACTTGTGGAGAAGAGCGGGTGAGAGAAGTGTGCCGGTGGAGGTGTGAGGGCTGGTGTCACCTTCCCAAATGAGATGAGAGGCGTGAAGCCTTGTGGAGAGGACTGACATCACTGGGGTCATGACACAGAGAGGCACAGAACCAATAATCATAATAATAATAATAATAATAATAATAATAATAACAATAATAACAATAATAACATAGCGTATCTGCAGTAATGCTAAAACACTAAACATACAATGGACCCATTTTCAGCTACATTGCATATTATACTTTATTCACTAAAAATATCTAACAATATATTATATTTATCTTAAAGATGGTGCTGTAATATAATTGTTTGTACTATATAATTTCGTATTTATTAGCTGATGGTAAGATAAAGACGCGATCCATCTTTGCTTAAGGCGTTCTGGCCTCTTCAGTAGACAGACACAGGACAGGTCAGTATGAGGTCAGTGATTGTGTCCGGACACAGGAGTGTGCAGGCGCTGTTGTGGGAACAAGTCCTCAGACTCTGCAGTGAGAGAAGTGTGCCTACGAGGGTGTGATGCCTGGTGTCACTGCTACACCTCGCAGAGGCAAAGCCAAGGTGCGACGCCCGACATGGCGACCCCGAGGTCAGCCGGGAATAAAATAGGCTCAAGAGAACCGTGACTCTGTCTTTAGCTATAGATAGCTTCTCATGTTTATAGTCTAATGTTTACCGACACTGTTTTCTATAGTAACTAGACAAAAGTCAAATGTGAAGCAATGATTGCTTGGTGACCTGGTCAGTAGGAACGGTACACAGTGCAGAAAAAAAAAAAAAAAAGTACTTTTTTTTAATACTATGCGCCCCCAGGATTTCCCCCAGGATTATTTCCTTTGACTTCATGCCTGAATGAAATATTTCTATAAACGTTGCGACAGAAACTGTTCCAGGTTGGGCCGAGTAAGATTTTCGGATCATTTTTAACACAAGTCTGAACGGCGTACGGTCGCATTAATGGAAGATTGTGAAATACTAAATAGGTTTCAGAATTTTTTTTTCGAAATGTAGACTTTTTGAAAATGCCTTAAAAGTAGCAAAACACAACAACTTTAACGTTTTTTGTTCAACTGAGGGTTTATGAGTAGGTTTGCAGCGCTGTCTAGGCAGGATTTCGTCGGTGTAATCTGGCAACCCTGCCTGTGGCTGCCAGTTTGACTACAATGAAGACTGCTTTAAGGATTGGTGAAGTCTTATATCATAGTCCTGCTCGTATTGTATTTGCCTTCTTTCCCACCCAAATAGACAGACAAATAAAATAGACAAATAGACATGGATCATTCTTTGGATGAGTCCTCTCAGACTTGCATCGGCTCCGGCCTCCAAGGATTGTGTGTACAGCTCCGGCAGACAGATGCATCTCTTGCGACAATTTATCTGTCGATTTTCAAGGATCAGACGTGCCATACGCTGAATGTTCATGGGAGCCACCTCAGCCGGGATCGTCATTCACGGACATACGGCCTTCTTTAAAACGTTAGCATTTTTTTACGGCGACTAAGAGTCTCATAATTAATATATCTCATTAAACTCCCTGAAGTTTTCTGCAAATGTCAATCGCTTTTATAAGTCCTGGTTTGACTTATGGTTTCTAACCTTGAGCATTCAGTCATTCACAAATTCAGGGAAATGTGGTTAGTTAAACAATAACTATATACCAGATATATCTGTATAAGAACTGAATATGTATCAGGTCAGTCTGAGGTCAGTGTACGGGTCAGTGTGTGTAGGTGATGAGCTGGGAACAGTACTGCAGCGTGACTCTGGAAGAGTGAGGGAAGTTTGTATATAAAGGTGTGAGTCCCTACACCGGCCCAAATGATGAAGGTGATGAAGACTGAGATGGGGACCTTTCGTAAGGTCATCCAGAAAACTACAGATTCTGCAGCGTCCTAATCAGTTTATACAGATCCGTTTTTTTTTCATTATTTTGTTTTCTTACGAACAATCGAGAAATTTGAATTCCAGCTCGAATTGAACACTTCCCATTCTCATAACTTTTTTACCCTTTCAGTCTGTTATTGATCAGACTTAGAACATTTCCTGGTATCAGCCGTACTTAACCATTATTCTGGTCACTGATCGTGGGTCAGTATGAGGTCAGCGACGGCGCGTAGGTGATCCGGTGGGAATGGAGGAGTAGGAAGGGTGAGAGAAGTGTGCTGATGGAGGTGTGAGTCCTGGTGTCATTCCTACACCTTCCCTAAAGAGAGTGTGGAGGTGTGAGGAGGGGTGAAGGGCAATGACATCGGCAGGGTTGATGAGAGAGAAGCATTGGAATCTCACGTGAAAAGATATGTAATTTTGTTTTGTTTGTTGCAAATATAGTATGTAGTTTTTAAATTTTTTTTCCTACATTGATTTCTCAAAAAATGTATTAAAAAAATCGCATGTTAGTCGACTGTATTTATGGCGATCCAGAAGAAGATAGGATGGCTGTAGCTGTTTTAGCGGCTGTTGCTAGCACTGCTATGAAATCCCTGCCCTGATGCCGCTGACTGATGACCTCAGCGAGCGCCCTACACATGAAGTCACATGAATTCCTATATGAACGTTCTTATTAAAGTAAGTCACATGAACCCCTGAAACACCATTATCCAGAGAACATAACTGTGTGAAGGAAACTGTGTGGTCTGCTGAGGAACCAGTCCCTCCCATGACGTTAGCCATAATGTGAACGTTCAGCGTTTTTCCCAGGTCCGAGTGAAAGCTGATAAAGCTCGGCGCTGATGTGGGAATCCTGATCCAGGCCCTTTAGGCTAAAGGCTGGAGTGTGTCTCTCGACACCTCTCAGCGCTCTCATTTAGGGAGGTGCAGGGGCAACACTGGCAACATCACACCTCCAGACGCACACTTCTCTCACCCTCTCGACACCAGCATTCTCTCTCTCTCTCTGCTGGCACCTACATCCTCGGGTCTGTGTTCAGGAGCATTGTTCCCACAGCAGCACCTACCCATAATGCCTCTGCGCCCAGACATGCATCTCCCACTGACATGGTTTTATTAGGTCTTGGTGACTCATTAAACATTTATATCCACGCATTAATCAAATGTTTCATCAACTCTGTGTGACCAATAACTTGAAAAGATGTTGCAATATCACTGATATAAGTTTATGTTCCATAGGTTTGCTCACCTTGAGTGGGTGTGGGGTAGTGTGACAATTGTCCCTGTATCTCTAGAGAATTATTATTGCACCTAGTGGCCAAAAAGGGGAATTGAAACAAACGCCCATTGGGCTTGGAAATACAGTACGCTGCCCCCAATGCTCACACTCTGGACATTTTCAGTGGAGGAGTATCAAAAGACAGGACAGTTATTAACAGAGTTGCCAGATACACTTAAAAAAAAAAAACTTTATTCACATACTCTTACTTCATCAGTATCTTGTTTTCTATAAAATGATCAGAATTAATTACAGTGAACAAAGGCATAGTGTAAGCAAATATAGACAGATAGATGTCTCTAGTGTACAGAACAATTTGTATTGATTTCTGAGATGCTGTACTGTATATTGCACAGACTGGGAAAGGGAAAGCGGGATCATAAAGTGCATAAAGTCTAGAAATGCAAAGGCTGAGAGAAAGAAGAAAATATGTCTTATTTTTCTCAGATTCGGTCTAGATTGGATTCATTTGCGTGGTTTTTGAGAGTAGCTAGGATGAACATTATGCTGCAACCTGGCAACCCTGGTTAATGACATTATCTTGTTGATAAGAAAGTCTAAAACCGCTTAAAATTATATTAATATGTTCTTCACCCTTAGCTGTTTCTTACGGCGGTACTCGCGAGATAGTAGCCTATAGCGTACATCAAACATGGTAGCTTCATAAAGAGGTAGACGCATTTTGTTTGAGACAGTGATGTTATCAGACTATAACACACCTTTACTGACTTTTGGGATTATTTTTTGTGAATCCTGCTCAAGTATGAAAACTCCTACGATTTTTTAAAGAACCTTAAAAAAATGTCCAATTTGTAAAGTTTTAAATACATTTTTTTTATATAAAGTTAAAGCATTTTGAAAAGCAGCAACAGCGCCCTCTATAGACAAGGATCGGTAAATATAACTCACATAAGAGCAGGTGATTTGGGTTAGCGCACTGTGATCCAGAACAAAACATGGACTTTGACCAGAACAAAAAGGCACACAATTGATAAAGCGTGTGTTTGTTATTTCCTGAGGTTAAGGGCTTGTAAAAAGGTTTTTTGTGGTCATTGAAAATGCCAGAACGTTTAACTTATTAGTGTCCAGAGACTACGCTGCAGTTTGCTGACTTTAGAAACGCGTTAAGTGCGATAGAGGAAGCAGGAGAGCGTTTTAATCTCATTACTGCACTGGTGACATGTGAACAGAGATTTGATGAGATTAAACTCAAGCCCAAACTCTCTCTCTCTCTCTCTCTCTCTTGCTTTCTCTCATGCACACACACTTTCACGGTAACAGAGTACCAGAACTTCACATCAGAGCACAACTGTATCTTAGGCAGCATCACTTTGTGCCTGCGTTATGGTAAGTAACTATGGGAAGTGTGTACTCGAGAGAAGAAAATGAGAGGAGGATTTTTTATTATAGAAAGAAACTGCATAATTGATCACTAATTAAGCAATATCTACTGTTTCGTTAAAAGCGCTAATTTAAATATTCACAAAAACAGTCGAGGGTTGCAAATTCCACATATTTTTCTTAATCAATATTTGAACACGTTAATAATCAAGAATCGATTCATCGATGAAAAATACAATGTCCAGTATTGGTCATTCCCCAAACTGTAAGTGCGCCCTCTTGTGGTGTACAAGTTTATAGATGTGCGAGCTACAGAGAAATATTATGCAAAACAAATCTTTTATCATTATCAGTTAAGAGATTTTTAATCGGGTACATTTATTAGTGCATTTGATCGATTAATAATGAATCATTAATATCCCGAAAATATAGAGATGATCGATAAAGGGAACAACAGCGTTTTTTTTTTTTTTTTTTGGCTCGTCCAGTTACAATACTAGCTTGGGTGTAGGCTATCTGTTAATGCTATTTCTACTGTTCATATTGATTGTAATCTTAGCAGTATTACTGATTTTAGTATTGTTAGTATTGCTAGGAACATTAGTGTTTGTAGTAGTGTTAGTATTGTTCATATTGTTGTGAGTGTTAATGCTAGTTTGGGAACTCCAGTTAGCCTAATCTGCATGACTTTGGGCCGTGGGAGGAAACCGGAGTACCCAGAGGAAACCCACCAAGCATGGGAGAACATGTAAACACCACGGACACAGACCAGAGGCAGGAAGCCCAGACCGTGGAGGTGCGCCGTGACACCGGTGCTCCGCAACATATTTAACAGTAGGCAGCGTCATTGTCAACTTTTATGTCGTACTGTGAGGTTGATTACCAGGCAGTAGTTTAGGTAATGGTCCACTTTGAAAACTTTTATTGCGCTTGAATTCATGAAGGTTCAGATGATTAACTTGACTTTAAAGTGCAAATGATTAATTTTCTTATATCGTTTGTCCTGCATGCTGGAAAAAGAGGAAGAAGCCATTATTTTGAGATTAATGCGGTCGTCCTACTTTCAGCAGCCTTGGGTTTACCGTGGGGCAACAAATCCTTGTTTTGGGCTGAGTAACGGGTGAATCTTTAACCTCCTTCTCTGTGTACATGTGTGCTTACATGTGGAGTGTGGAAACTCAGTGTTTAGACAGGAGAGGACAGAAGAGTTCGAAATAGGGACAACAGAAACTCACTCAGGAGAGGACACACAATAAAGGGCAGAGTTAGTCCGATACATATAGAGCTCACTACACATTCCGTTTTCTTTTCGTTTGTCTTCTTATTTTAACAGATCGTGAGCTCATCGCTAGTCCTTTAAATCTTTGAAGCACAACGCGCCACCATTCGCAGCGATGGCCGCAGCCGCAGTGGAGATGATGGGATTCTTCTTGGGCATCATGGGCATGATCGGTAACTTGACGGCCACCCTGCTGCCCTACTGGGAATTCACAGCCCACATCGGCTCCAACATCGTGACGTCTGTGAAAAACATGAAGGGCCTGTGGATGGCGTGCGTCCACCAGAGCACCGGCGCCTTCCAATGCGAGACCTACAGCACCATCCTCGGCCTCTCCACCGACCTGCAGGTGGCCCGGGCCATGATGGTCATCTCGGTGATCTTATCCGTCCTAGCCATCGCCGTGTCCAGCGTCGGGATGCAGTGCACCGTGTGCATGGACGGTTCCGCCGCGAAGACGAAAGTAGCCGGAGCCGGAGGGTGCCTGTTTTTAACCGCCGGTCTCCTGTCGCTCATTCCCGTTTCCTGGAAGACCAATGAAGTCGTGCGGACCTTCTACCAGTACACCATACCTGACAGTATGAAGTTCGAGATCGGAGACTGCCTGTATGTCGGAATCGCTTCGTCGCTGATGTCGCTGCTAGGCGGGGTACTGCTCAGCCTGTCCTTCTGCAGCGATCTAGATTCACACAGAGGGTTCAGGCGCCATGGCGTGGGTTACCCGTATCCAGAACGCGTGGAAAAACACGGCGCGCCCCAAGCCGCAACACACACGATGCCTTTCCAGACTTCGGCCACTCTGCAGAGCGCGATCAACATGAATCCCACCAACAGGAACCAGACCTTGATCAGTCAGATCAGTAGCGGTAGCCACTCCAGTGCTGGCGTCAGAGACTCCAGGACTCCGGCACGCCAGAAAACCACAGCTAGCTATGATGCTACGGGGTATGTCTGAAGAGTTCCTGTTTCGCACCATGAACTTGAAAACCTTGAAGTGTTAAAAAAAAAAAAAAGAAAGACTTGTGTTTGTGATTACGTCATGGGTTTTGCTTTATATATTAAACATATAAATATTGTTTTTGTTGCAGAAAGCAGAAGTATTATGGCTGACATTTTCTCCAGTATATTTTTGTTCCTGCTGAGAGAACGATTTCAGAAACAGTGGGTCGTGACTCTAAGCCAAGCAAATCAATACCAGGTCAATCGACCCATGGTGCCTTGCAAACGCGATACGAGTCCTCTGTGTAAACACACGGAGCTAATGTTTCACATTGACGGTTTACTACGGCTGTAACAGCGTGCTTAAAGAGGAACTCTTGCAGCATTTTTCATTTCGTATGGTAACATATTTGACACATGGACTGGTTTGTCTTCCTTAATTGACACCGAAATACACATCGATGAAAAAATTAAGAACTTTAAATACAAAGGAAATGAAAAACATGTGAAGGATTCACGGAGCCTTAATGAGATTAGAGCAAGCACGGATCGGGGGGTGTGATTATTATTTTTTTCACAACTACAATAAACTTCTATTAAAGTGATCATGTTTAATAATGCGTTCTTATAGTTACTTAGTGATCAATTGTCTGAAAGGACTTGAATTAAAACCTCTGGAAATAACATCAGCTCAGGAATGTAAAGCTTGAAATATCACTGTACACACTGAAACCACGAGTCTAATATTCATCGAGTTTGATTGACGCATTTATTAATGAATAAAACGACACTGAATGGGTTTGAGGAATTGGTTTCGCATTGAAACATTGCATTAAATCTGGGCCAAATGGATCATTCAAGTCATCTTAAATGTCTGAATAACTCTTAACTACGAGCAGCACATCTCATCTCTCCATCGGTATGTTTGGTACGGGTCAATGATTTACAGCAGGAGCAGCATCGACTGGAATCAACTCAACTCAATCGATTCTGCCGCTGTGAGGAAGTTATGTTCCTGCACCAGAGTGCAAAGGGGTGTTCAAACATACCGAGTAGTGTTTTACCCGCATCTGTAGATACAGTCCTCTGTTCGGCGAAACTTTCAGAACTTTCATACTGGTGTTTAGGAGTAAAAACTGGTGTTTAAAAAAAATGTTTTAAATAAAATTATGGGCATGCATGGTACCGCATCCAAAGATAAGGCACCTCAGTGAACATTCACATTTTCCCAGGAGCGCAGACACGTAGCAGAATAGATTGCAAAATAGTTAGCTTTTATCTACATAAATAAAAGAAAGGTTTTGTCAGTATGTTTGTCAGAACTGATATCAATGATATCCTCACATTTTTTTCCAGATTTTGTTGCAGCATCACGCAAAACAGTCCTTACAGAATTTACTGAACCTTTTCGCAGTACTTAGATCTCTGTCTGAAGTTTAATCTGCACCATAAATGAAATCAAAATATTGAGTAGAAGTGAAGTCATGAGCAGTTTTGTGCCGGATTATGAACAGCAGGTTTTGACAGTGTTCTGCGCATGTGTCAGACTGTGGGCGTGTCTTAAATCGGACAGAATTTACTGAAACTTTTGCAGTACTTAGATCTCTGCCTGAAATTTAACCTGCACCATAAGTGACATCAAAATGTTGAGTAAAAGTGATGTCATGAACAGTTATGTGTGGGATTTAATAATCTACTGTAAAATAAGATACTAATGTCTCAATGTAAACAAACACCTGCACCAGATTACTAAACACTAATTTTGACTGGGATTGGTTCATATTTTCACTTTGGCTGAAATAACAGCGCTGAAGTGGTAGAAGTGAATTTTAACACGCCGGAGTCGTTTTAAGACAAAACTTCATCTTTATCCGATCTACTTTTTCCATTTCTCATCTGTGATTCTCTCTCCGATTACCGAACAGGGAGTGTATTTGTCTGAGCACCAAAGAAGTACAACTTAGTGTAAACAAGGCGTCAGATACTCAACCTTACAGAATGTGATTTCTGTGTATTAATAAGTTAGACGGAGAGTTCTGCTGTACAGAGAGACACACAGACATGGACGTGGACTTCAACCTCAAATAATAATAATATCACTGATTACATTAAGGATCATTAGATTATTTTTAGCTTTAACCTTGTAACTATTTCTACAAACCTCTTTCCTGTCAACAACATGTGCCAACACTAGTTCACTATAAGCAGATACACCACTTGGATGTGTTTGCTAGGGGGCATAAAGATTGGACTTTATCGATTGGTCTGATGAGTCCAGACTGACCCTATTTCAGAGCGATGGACGTGTCAGGTCATGACTCTGTTGATGCTTTTTTTCATCTTCTTTAAACTGAACTGTAATTTTGTTAACACAAGAAAAGGGGGATTTCAAGATGACTAGTCTGTCTCAGGGACAGTCCACCTTCAGACTGGACAACATTCCGGCCTCTTAAGATTGAAAATCTCTTTAAAATTGTAGGGTTATTTTCACCTCTAGTATGCGTAAAGGACAGATATTATTGTACAAATCTGAAAAGAATGAAACAATAGTCATAATCATGGCAACAGATATGGGTGTGTACATTTTATCATAAGAAGATGTGCGTCTGTTTACTTCCTGTATGTCTGTGAAACCGTGAGTGGAGGATCCTTTAAAGTCAGGTTTGCTACCATGTAACTACCACATACTGTACCGTATGAACATCATGTTCTTGGTGAGATCATGCTCTCGTACACACGCCTACGATGATGTTATGGGGATCTCTGCTGGTGGAAACCCAGAATAGCATCTCCTTAAAGAACGGAGAACTTCTGCACTGCATCAGGAAGTTCTTGTTAGAGCATTCATGATAAGAAAACCTCAGATTTACACATTCATACCAAATCACTACTAAAGTATTCTTATACCAGCATGTCTCTCTCACTGTGCACAGTTTATGCAGCAGCGATAAAAAAATTTGTGCTCCTTGAACCCCGAGTTTTCTATATGTTTGCATGAATGTGACTGAAAACATTTCTTTTCACCTTCAAATTAACTAGTTAATTAACTAACTAAGTAAGTCATCCTAGAGAGTCACATACTTTTCTTAACACACAGATTTGATGTGCTTTTTTGGAGTAATTTTCCTTCATAAATAAATGACCAAGGATTATGTATTTTGTCTTATTAGTTTTTTTTTGGATTCTCTTGGTTTTGTAATTGAGCTTTGTAAAGGTACAGGGTACTTTGTGCAGTTGTTGTAGTGTCTTAGTAACAGGAACTAAGATGTTTTAGGGATGTTTAATAACATAATTTAATCTTAAAGGTACAAGAAATTGTTAATTCTTTGATAACGAAAAAGACCATTGATGATTACACACAATGTCATGTTTATTCCTTATATAAATCCTGTTTAAATTGCTTTATAATTACACTGTGATCAGCAGTTTTTCAGGTCATTTTGCTCTGTATTTGTGCTGTTGTGAATTGCTGACAAGTCCTCGGTCTTTGCGTGTCTCCTCTCTCGGGCGAACTCGATGACCAGAGGCTTGTCCTGCAGCCTGTAGCCGTTCACCGTGTCCAGTGCTGATTGTGCACTCTCTACATCTGTAAAGCAATCGATTAAAAATGAAAATGCTAAACTTTTTCCATGCCTTTGTACAGTGTGATGCTTGGTTTGCATTTTCGTACCAGAGAACGTGATGAAGGCTTGGCCCTTCAGCCTCCCCGTCAGTAGACGATACACAATCGGATTCGCGTCGTCCTTCTGAAAGCGGGAGAACAGAGCTACGAGTTGGGCCACAGACGCCCGGGGACTCATGTTCTTCACACACAGAACCTGCACAGAAAAGACACATGATCAGAAAAGTAACAATTTCTCATAGTAAACCTGAACATCTGCACTCTCGTCCATTTCTAAGCCTTTAATTGGAAAAATGCCTTATGGTTTTATGAGTGTGAAATGCAACCGCATGAATAAAAGTGCTCACAGAATAGCCTCTTATCCAAACTCTTATCCGAAGAGCATTAGGGACACTGTAACAAATTTATTTGAATTCTGACTTTTTTCTCCCAATCCTGACTTTAATCTCAAAATTCTGACTTTAATCTCAAAAATGTCTGTCAGAATTCTTACTTTTTTCCCTCAGAATATGGACTTTAATCTCAGATTGTTTTATTTGAGATTAAAGTCAGAATTCTGAGGAAACAATTCTGAGGGAAAAAAAAGTCTGAAACCTGAGATTAAAGTAATAACTACGACAAGTCAGAATTCTGAGGGAAAAAAATTCTGAATCTTGAGATGATAGTCTGAATCCTAAAACTAAAATAATAACAAAGATATAAATCAGAATTCTGAGATTATATTAATAATTCTGAGATGAACAAAATATGAATTTAGATGAAACTTAAAATTCTGAGAAAGTAAATTAGAATTCTGAGGAAAAAAAGATTGAGATTAAACTCAGAATTCTGAGATTAAAGTAATAACTAAGAAAAAAATTATCTAAATTCTGTGAAAAAAAGGTCAGAATTCTGAGGGGAAAAAAGTCAGAATCCTGAGATTAAAGTAAGAACTAAAAAAAATGAATTCTGAGGGAAAAAAAGTCTGAATCCTGAGATTAAAGTGATCATTCTGAAAGGAAAAAAATCTGAATTTAATGAAACTCTGAGAAAGAAAGTCAGAATTCTGAAATTAAAGTCAGAATTGTGAGAAAAGAATGAGAAATGAGATTAAACTCATAATTCTGAGATTATTGTAATAATTCACAAAAAAAAGTTAGAATTCTGAGAAAAAAGTCAGAATTAACTAAAGTTTCCGGTTTACTGACGAAATGCAATGCAAATATTTATCTTTATTATACTGTATAAAAAATGCACATTTGTATGTATTTTTTCCATTAATAATAATATTAATAATATAAAATATATGCCAACAGAAAAAAATACAGCTGAAAACCTGGCAATAAACAGTTGAGAGGCTCTAGGGAGAAAACCTACATTCGACGGCTCTCCACGCCGATAGTTCTGAAAGCGTGAAATTCTCCTTATTCCATCCTCCGTCTCGCGGTTGTTCTTGATCTCCTCATCTGAAATCTCCTCTACTTTCCCGCTGACGGTCACCGGAACGCTCTGGCCCTGGACGCAACAAGAGCTCAGACGTCCGATGGGTCGGTCGACTGTCAGTTTCTCTGGAACAGATGACGATCCTTGGCTCTGATCCTGCGTCGTGTTGACGGGTGGCGTGGATTCACTGCTTATCGATGAATCGCTGCTTATCGATGATTTGCTGTTACGGTTCTCGGGAGCATGCGTCTGATCAGAGTCTGCGTCACGACGTGGTGTCTGGTTGTAATCAGAGTCTGTGATGCTCTCAGAGTCTTTCTGTTGCTCTTTGAGAAAGTCTCTATATAATGAATCCATTGGGTTTGAAAAGGTCGCCCCCTGCTGGCCAGTCTGCGAATCGCCCTCTATGAGGAAAGACGCGAGAACGAATGAGTAATATTAATTATTTAAATCATTACTGCCTAAATCTTAAGAAATCAGAAACCAACACGTGTTATAAACACGGGGTATAAAAATCAGAACACCATGATAGAAACAATGGCAGCTCAGTGGTTCAGATGTTAGACTACTGATTAAAAGTTCAAATCCTATCATTGCCACAATGCCACGCCCGGGCCCTTGAGCGAGTCTCTCAACCCTCAACCACTTGTAAATTGTTTAAATGAGATACTGTACATCACTCTGAAGCAATGTGTCTGCAAATGGCATGAATGTAAATGGTTTCTCTCGACCCAAGTGAGGAGAAAGCATAAGTGAGGAGATTTAATTTTTTTCAAGCCGCCATTTTATAGATAGTCCAAATATTAAACCATTTAAAATAAAAAAAATCCACCATTTCAAGAACGATACCCCATATGTGAGTAATCAGATTGTGTCTAAACTAAAGGGGATCTACGTGTCTGTGGGTGTGTACAGTATGTTATTCCTGTCTAGACAAACTTCCTCTTTCTATTTCTCTACCTTGATGGTAGAGGGCAGTAAGGAAGCTGGAGCGGTCAGTGCCGTGAAACAGAGCCTTCTCGATCTCCATCTCTCTCCGTGTGAGAGCTCGGCTGCCCGAGAAGCGCTGGGGACGTGACAGTAACTCCGCCTTCGCCGCTATCTTGTCCCAAATGAGCTGCAGGCGCTCGTCCCATGCTTCAGGAGCTGCACACACGCCACGATTCTGAAAAAAATAAAAAAAATAAAATAATAATAAAATAAAATAATAATATATAATTGCTTCCTGTCCAAGTTTTGCTGCTTGGGCTTCTCTTCTCATATTCAACAAAACAGACAGAGTCACTTGTGTGTTCTGACAAAAGTACCGTGACGAGCGCAGAAAGCTTTTTATACCTGCCATAACGTAAGCGACAACATAAATTAACTTCTCGACTTATTTTCGGGGGGGGGGGGATTTTCCCCCGATTTTCTCCCTAATTTAGTCGTGTCCAATTCCTCCCCGTCACTAGGGGGCTCCCACATTAAGGCTACTACTACCACTCAGCCGGGAGGGTCTATCACATGTTTCCTCCGAACCACGTGATGCTAGCCGACCGCATCTTTTCGCACCGTTGGGGGCGGAGTAACACACTTGGAGGACAGCGCTATCCGCTCCATCCGCTTGCATGAGCTCACAGACGCCCCTGATTGGCTGTAGAACCGTGACTAATGTGGGAGCACCAAGTACCTCTCATCCCTCTCCTCTGAGAGAGCTCGACCAATCAGCTCTCTCTAGACCTCCGGCTGCGAGAGGTTACAGCATCACCCGGGAATTGAACCAGTGGTCTCCGAATGATAGGGCAAGCACTTTACCACTGTGCCACTCGGAGGCCCGGCCTTTTTTTTTTATTATTAAATGTAACTATAACTGATGAAAAATATGAGGTGTCATCTTTTAATAAGTAAAAATTGTTCACTGCTGCGGTGAAAGATGGATAAAACACTTTGTTGGTAACCGCCCTTTACGTCAACCACATCAAAACATCCCATCGTATGGTCACTTTCCTGAAGAACAGGATGATGAGCTTCTAATTATGACCTGAATGAAGATCAGAGCACATGAGTAATTCCAAACTTTTTTTTTCTTGTAATTGTCATGAACCAAACTTGTCATGAACTTACACACACTACAAAATAAACTACATATTATACAAGAAGTTTACAACAAGCCAAATATAATATAATGATGATTAATAAATTATTAAGATTAATTCTAGTCAAATGCTGATAAAATTGCATGCTAAAAGTTATGTTATGTTGGCAGATTATTTTGCTTCTTTCAAGAAAAAAATTTCTTAAAACTAGCCAAATTATCTGCCAATAAAACGAGAAATTTTGTCTTGCAATTTTAGTAACATTCCACTAGAAATAAGCTCCATAATTTAATTATTAGTTGGTTGTAATCTTATTTTAAGAAAGTGTAGACATTTAATTATATTTAAGATATTGTTACTTGCTAAAATATTATAATATACTATTTCAAAATTATTCACTCATTACCACAGTATTGGATTGAGTCATGTCGTTTTTGTTTGCACATTTGCACATGCACTTTATGTTGTCTTTTTGTATAATACTTTGTCAAACTGTTTTGTCTCAGCCAGTCAGCTAATTAGGTGACTTAGTTAGCTAGTTAGTTTTTGTTAATTTATGTTGTTAATTTATGTCGTAGCACCTATGTAGCACCTTGGCCCAGGAGTAACGATGGTTTGTTTCACTGAACTGTATATGGTTGAAATGACAATAAAAGCCTACTTGACATGACTATATCAAGTAAAGAAAACATTAAAATGACTGGAAATGGGTCATCAAATTAATAACTGTCCAACGCATTATTAAAACCTGGAATTATAGTTGCTGAACTGTCAACTCCAAGGAAGAAATGCGGTAGGAATCAATTCCTGACTTTCACAATGAGATCACTTAAACTCTTGGTGAAGTTGCATCGTATACAAAATGGACAGTAGAAATCAGCGCTATAATTAATAGTAAAAGTTAGAGCATTTCCATACACACACACCCACACACACAATGGAATAATTTTCACACATAAACTAGACACAAAAAAAATGCTTAAGAGACAGTAAGAGATAGTATCAGTACATCAGGTTTGACTCTGACCTTCCTGCTGCCGTCTTGCACATCTCTGTTCCTCCAGAGCTCGATCTCGGCGTCTGTGAGGCCCAGCTCTCTCAAACTGGCGAGCTCCTTCTCTCCATCCTGCAGCACCTGGAACTGGGCCAGACTGCGCAGGCCTGCCGCCTGTTCTCCAAACGGCTTGTACAGCGCAGCCGGGGCGAAGCATTTCTTCTTCGCTACACAACTGTCGGGACGAGAGAAGGACTTTGTGCTTGTGGGGTTTTTTTTTTTTTTTTAACAGAGATATGAGTCATCATCATAAGTAACATGTTTAAACAATATTTCTATTTGCCAAATATCTTTTTTCTCTTCACGGGGAAGCACCATAACAAGAACTACATCTAGACGTTATAAAATCAGACCAGCTCGAGCAGGAAAACTCCACCCGGAAAAGACGTGTTCCTATTGAAGTATTCCTGATGAGTTTGGTGTTAGTGGACACGGCGCCGGTTTGTCGGGCGGTGCTGGATTTTTGTTCTTGCTTTCACGTTGCGAGCAATCAGTGAGCGCTCAGAGGGCATTGTGGGTAATGTTCTGTAGGAAAGTGTTAAGCTGAATGAAAGCTAATCTTTTGGATGTCACTGGGGGTGAGATATA
Source organism: Clarias fuscus (assembly GCA_030347435.1). Lineage (NCBI taxonomy): Eukaryota > Metazoa > Chordata > Actinopteri > Siluriformes > Clariidae > Clarias > Clarias fuscus. Next base: position 2,946,258 of record CM059230.1, on the reverse strand, counting down.
TAATATGAAGGCTGTCATGCAGGTGGTTCAGGGTGGAGTTTTTTTCTTGCACTGGACCCAAATCCTCAGCTAATTATTAAACACTTATTAAAAGGCGAATTGATTAGGGCCCAAGCACTATGACATAGCGTGCGAAGGGCCCTCTTGTTAGTTTTGAAATGCCACGATACAGGACTGGAGTGAGAGTTACCGGTCGATGTCGACGTCTGTATCGAGCTGTCGGAGCAGCATGTTGTGGAGCTGCCTCTGGCCCTCCGTCTCCTGCTCCTCGGGAACCGGGCCGTCATCGCACACCCGACGAGTGATCCTGCCGAATTCAGAAACCAGGCTTTTATAATCTTATCTTGCTATTAAATTCTAGAAACTCTTTCTATTTCGGTACCAGTACCATAAAAAGTATGAGGGACGTTCAAGTCAAACCGGGTCTTGCGATGAAAGGCGACTTCAAACACAGTACGGCGATGAGACTCTTAGCCAAAATAAAACATTTGAAAGGTGCAAACAATTTTAAAAACGGCTGCACTTCCATTAAAGACGATCCCGGCTGATCCCGGCTTGTTGTAGCCGTTCCCGCTAAAACGCGTGAAACGTCTAATCCTGGAAAATGTGGGTGCTAACCCATAGACAGCGCGAATCGACCTGCACCCTCATAAACCTGGAGCCTTAGTAACCTGAGCCAAAACTTCCACATCTTACATTTAACTTATGCTTGTAAAAATTGTTTCCCTTGATGGTGGCTCGAGCACACAACTTTGGTTTGAGCCAAACTTCCAACTAGCACACCTGGTGAGGTTTCCTCAGTCATCTTATTATCGGCGTTAACCCCCACCCCCCCCCACACACACACACACGACCACATGGCCGCACTTAATTATCTCGATCCCACGAATAATGATCTCATTCTTACACGTTACAAAAATCATGTCCGTGCATTACGATGTCGATCCCTCATGTTCATAAGTGTAACTAAGGGCCTCACCGGCAGAGCTTCACAGCACAGTGTTTGCACTAGAGGTCTGATTCACAATTACTAAAGCCTCCTCAAATAATTGCGCTATTATGTACAAACAGGAGCGGCCCGGGAAACGCCTGCCTTATTCATCCTTCACGGGGCGGACACACCCACTGACTGACAGGTAGAGAAGCTCATGCAGAAATACGAACCAGTTTTTGTTTTTGTTTGTTTGTTTGTTTGCCATGTTTCCCTTCACAACAGTATGCAAATATGTTAATAGCTATGTAATGAGTTCATTATTAATATGGAGTAATGAGCATTTAAATGCTTACACAATTAGGGCACACAACCATTAGGACTTCTGTGAGGTAGATTTTGGTTCGGTGACGTTTGACTGTAGGTGATGCCTTACTGTTTCCTGACGTAGATTTCATCGCTAATATTACAATAAACCTGAACTGACTTAGTTCAGTTTAAACCTGTTTCAGGTTAGAGCTCTGAAACACTGGTCTCCCAGGAACTCCTTTAATGTCTGATCACCAAAAGTGTTCTCGTTTTTGCAGGATAATGTATGACCTCATAATGTCCACCGCATCACTTGCACATGTTACAGTACAGTCCTGACCTCGCTCCAAGGCATTTCCACATGTTAAAGGAGTTCCTAGGAGGCCAGCAATTCAGAAGTGAATCACAGAGTCAGTCCGATCGTGGCTCGGGCGTACTGAGAAAACTTTCTACCTTGATGGCGTCCAAGCACTAGTGAAACGCTGGGATAAGTGCATTGGTGTAGCAGAGGGTTATATAGAGGAATAAAGGGAGTTTTTCATTCTGCACAATCAGAAGTCTTACGCTGACTTGAATAATTCTCATACTGTATATGTGAAAAATATAAGGCATAAACATGGCATCAACAGCACAAATCCATGCCTGGAGGGGTTAGGCTGATGCTGTGGGAAACGTTTTCCTGGCATGTGTTGTTAATACCAACCAAACATGGGTCATTTGTATGGAAAATAACGATAACTGTAAACGAACTTGTCACATGGTACGGTAATCGCTGTCTTGCTGTGGCTGTGTCCATAACGCACCAGATCACCTTAGTTACTTAACTCGTGTCTTAGATTGTACCTTAGAGATTACACCGGCCAAATCTATGGAGATAGATAATAGCTGTACTTTGTCAATCTTTAAAGATTTCTAATAATGCAGCTTAATTTACTTCTGCAGGAGTGAACTCTAGCTGTATCCACAGCTCTGTGCAAGGATGTCCTAATGTGGTAATTAATGAACCAAAGTTAATCATTAGTGTGAAGACCAATCCTTTTTCACATAATAATAATAATATTAAAATATAGTCTCAGGTGCAATTTGTGCAGTATTACAAGGTAATTCTATGTTTAGTTTTTTATTAAGCCCTTCTGAGGATTTTGTCGCACCAGCTTCTTTTCATTGTGTCTTTTTCTGAAAAGTAATCTTTTACATAATAATATCCTGCTTTCTTTTCTGGGCTATAGATTTTTTCCGGTAAGATTCAAATGTCATTTTTTTGCTGTAAAGTTTTGCACATATCGTATTTACTTCCTCTGGCCTGATACGACTGTCTTAAAAAGTATCTACAATCTTACTCAAAATATATTTTATTGAAGAGCTGAAGCCTAAACTTCGGTTAAACCCAGAGGATTGCTATCTAAGGGAGCGGTGATCGCGCATGATGATGAACGTCCACACATTTCTGCCCACACCGTCGACTTTGTTTTGAGGCGTTAAAGCATCCTATCTATAGCCCTGATCTCGCACAATCTGGCTTTCACCTGTTTGGTCCCATTAAAGCAGCCGTATAAGGACGAAGATTCACTTCTGATGAAGAAGTGAAGATGACGGTGCATTCGTGGCTAGCATTTTAGAATAAAATACTTTTTAATGAGGAAATATGAAAACAAAGTCTATTGAAAAGCAGGATTTTATCAAAAAGTGATGCATTTGGCTTTAATTAAGTTAAAAAGTTAATTAAATAATAAAAACAAATATTCACCCTTGTATCTATCTATCTTACACAATTATTGTGATTATTGTTTATTGTTTTACGTTACGTGCCTAATACTTTATGTTATGGCGGTATTGTTAAATGCTGATTTTCTTACTATCTGATCGGTAACATAATGTCGTTAGTTTTTTCGGCTGGGGTTTCTCTGGGCTCAATAAATATAATTAATTATACATTATACCATGTGTTGTATTATTTCCCTTGCAATCAAACCAAAAAAGTGTGTTTTTTTTCTTGTAATAAAGAAATAAGGATGTGTTAATAGTAAATATTTTTCCTCTTCTAAAATTTTTTACATTTTTTTTATTTGTTGTTGTTGAAATTTTTCTAAATTTACGAGACTGTAAATGAGAAACTTTATTTTAGGTCAATCTCTTTTGTTCTGGTTAATGAAGAAAAATGCCTTTAAGTTCACCATTTCATTATTAAATTTATATATTATTCTATGACAGGAAAATAAACTACGCAAACTGTTGAATACTGTGAAATATATATAATTTATTTTTAAAGGAAGCTGTGCCATGTGTAGGTCTATTCACAGAGAAGGTTAGAACAGTAAATTAGACGAAATATTGGAACAATATATAGATCAATCTAGAATGTTCTAGAACAGCGGTGTGATCCGCAACCGGAAGTGGTAACGTTAATTACAGTCGCTTTGATGTGTCTTAACTCTTTATTCATTTAGCATTTAGCTTCCGCGCGAGTTAAAGCTAACGCTGAGTACAGATTAAACACGCGCTCGCCGTACACACGGAGTAAAACACACTTCATTTCTGTATGAAACACAGCCGGAGGTGAGACATTTACACACTGTTTACACCAGCACTACTCACCTCTTCATAGCGCCTTCATAAAAACCTCCACTTCCTGTTTACACCGGAAGTGCTGTTTTATCGACAAAGCAGTCTGGGATATGTAGTTAGACTGTCAACACTCACGCTCGCGCGCGCGCGCGCTCTCTCTCACGCAAACACCTCAATAAAAAAAAAAAAGATGCACAAACATACTGATCATTATGATAATTACAGTCAGTCGTATATTATTTGTGGACGGGTACAGTGATGTGAGTGTAGTGGTGATGAGGATGATGATGATGATGATGATGGCGATGATGATATTTATGATTGTAATAAAGATGTGGTGATGATGCTGGTGCCGAAAATTGTAATGAAGATAACGAATGTGATTTTAGTGATGATGAAGAATATATGATGGTGATAATTAAAATTATTATGATGATGAAAAGGATGATGATGATGATGAAAATAATAATGAAGATGATGTGCTGTTGATTATGACAAAAATGATGATGATGAAGATGATAATGAAAACCATTATGATGATGATGATGATTAAAATGATGACGAAGATGAGGAGACGATTGTAATGAAGATAATGAATTTGATTTAAATGATGATGATGATGATGTTGAAGACGACGTCTATCTGAAAGGTGTTCAGTGGTGTTGAGTTCAGTCACGGCTCTGTGCAGGACACTTGAGTTTCTTCCTCATGTCCTCGTGGAGCTGGCTTTGTGCACATGGTCCTGGTCCTGCTGGAGCGGGTTTGAGGCTGTAAGACAAATACTTTTAGTCATAAAGTTCAGGCTCTTCACTAGCATCTAACTTTCATGTTTAAAACATCAGCATCTATTTATTCTACAATGCTCATGAATTCTTTATTCTGATTGGTCAGAAGGTGTTTCTATATTAACAGCTTCCTTATATGGACCCGTGGCAGACGCTTCTCACACTCTCTGCCTGAAACTGAACAGACAAAAAAAAAAATGTCTTGGAAAGATACAGTTTGTCTGAAAATGCTTTCTGCAAACCGACTGGTCAAAAACGAAGTAGTCTTGTTATTGAATGCAGGGTTAAATCTTACAAAAACATTGAGAAATCTTACTTTATGTAGCTTTAAATGTGTTTAGAACAGCTTAAAGTTTTATTATTATTATTATTATTTTTCCGTCATAAATTCAATTCAATAATAAAATTCATGGCCGTGAAGCTTTGGCTGTTCATGACTCGTAGATCTGTGTGTAGGTCATTTTGTGATTTCGCATTGTCATTTTGTAGACAGTTGTATCGTATTGTAGGCCTGTAACAAGCTACCGTGCGATGTACCCCTGAGACGTCATGTCACATGAGAGGAAGAGTTAAAATTAAACAACTTCGTGACAGCTTTCAATAAGATGAAGTGATCATTTAGATGAAGCCACGACAAGCCACGGACTTGCAGAAAGCATGAAAATAAAAATAATATTTAGTGACAATTTTATTATAAGCTGATTTACAATTAATAACTTGTCACTTTTATTTTACACTTTCGGTTTTTCAATAATTCCTGACTTTATTGATGAATAATTCTGACCAAACTTATAGCTAGTTCCTATTTTTTGTTTCCCACTTGTAATAATGTAACATGTATATGGCTTGGACATGCAATTTAAAAATATTATAATTAGCTGCTTTAACTTCTCACTTTTTAACTTAAAACATGAAAGTGAGACCTTAGCTGTAGTCCATTTTCTACTTCTTTTGTCCAAAATACTTTCACCCCCAAGCGTCGGATCAACCAGCATGGCTTTACACTTATAGTTATATCACTGTCCTTTAGATTTTTATATAGACAGAAAATAAAAAAAAATAACAGGGCCCAAAAAAATTTAACAATGGTGCATACTACTGATATCTTTAGAGGAAACATAATACTCCATGCTGCTGCCATAATTCAATTCAGGTTTTAAAAAAGGGTATAGATAACAACTGTTGAAGTGTGTATGGATTTATTTGGGCCATTCTGTATACAGTATATATGGACTAGTCCTTATTTTCACGGCATTTGACAGACGACCTTATCCAGAGCAAGTTATTTCATGTAAGTCGACGGTTTGAACCCCAGCTCTGCCAGTTTGCTGCTGTTGGGGCCCTGGTTTGGCCCTTAACCCTGTCTGCTCTGACCCCAGCCTACAAACAAAGCAGGGATCTGTGAAGAATAAAGAATTTCACTGTACAGTAATGTAAATTTGTTGAATAATGGCTGAACATAATTAAGGGCCTTGCTCAAGGGGCCAACAGTAGCAACTTGGTGGTGGTGGTGGGATTTCAACCTGGGACATTCTGTTCAGTCATGTATTAATCACTAAGCTACCCATGTCCCAAGGGCCCCGTCTTCACTAAAACCCCTAAAATACTTAATCTTGGATTGGGTTTTAAGCTCTAAGTTGTGTCATTTATTAAAAACATTGAAAAACCCCAATGACCTTCTGATCAGCAGTCCAATGCCTTAATTACTAGGCTTCCCCATCCTTCTGTCCCTTCCCCCCTTCCCCCTGAAAAAAATTCAGCCTTCACCAAAACCTCCAAAATAATTGAACTTGGATTGGCTTTTAAGCTCTAAGCTCGAAGACGTGTCATTTATTAAAAACTTTGGGAAAACTCCTGACATTTTAAGATCATTAAGGTTTTTTGGGGGATTTTCACATGGACAGAAGGTTATACATAACATAAATAAATAACAAAAACTCCATATATATTCATACATTTATGAGATTTGGCAGATACCCTTATCTAGAGTGACATTTTTATCTCATTAGGCAGATAAGGGCCGAACTTGCTGATAGGATTTGAACATGGGCCCTTCTGATCAGCGATCCAATGTGTTACCCACTAAGCTAACCCTATGCAAAGCGGCCTCCCTCACAAAAAAAATCCACTGCCTTCATTAAAACCCCCTAAGACTGAAACTCCTTTTGAAAAATAATTAAAAGAATATCATACGCAATCATTTGGCATACGCCCTTATCCAGAGCAATGTTTATCTCATTGTACATGTGGGCAGTTAAGGGTTAAGGAACTTGCTCAAGGGCCCAGGAGTGGCAGCTTGGTGGTGGTGGTGTGATTTGAACCTTCCGATAAGCGATTGGATGCTTTAACCAGTAAGGCCCCCCTGTCCCACCCCCAAAAAAGGAAAAAAGTCTTCACTAAAAAATAAATCAGGTTGGATTGGATTTTAATGACGTGTCATTTATTAAAAACTTGTGGAAAACTCCTGACATTTTAAGATGTTTAAGAGGTTTTTTGGGGGGGATTTTCACATGAACAAATGATCTTTTTTTCTCTCTCAAAATAATAAAAACTATATACTGACACTATATATATATATATATATATATATATATATATATATATATATATAGATTCAAGATTCAAAGATACTTTATTGGCATGACAAATATTTACATTAGTATTACCAAAGCCTAGAAATAAGGCACAAGAATATAACAGGTGTAGTATAGAATAGTATAGAAAACAACAGAATAGTATAGAAAGAGTAATAACAAATAAATGTATATATAAAAAAAAAGAGTACAGACATTTGGACAAAGATAAATATTTTTTAAGCATATATAGTTTAAATATCCTTATTGTTTAGATGTCCTTCTCCGGAGCAACATTTTGCATTTCATCTAATTGTAAATTTAATTCAAGGGCCTTGCTCAAGAGCCCAACAGCAGCAACTTGGTAGCAGTGCTGGGATCTGAACCTGGCACCTTAACTACTAAGCTACCCCTGTCCTTTTATTTAAAAAAATAATCAGGTTGGATTGGATTTTCAGCTCTCATTTATTAAAAACTTGGGGGGGAAACTCCTGACATTTTAGGATCATTAGGCGGGGTTTCTCTGCTTAGCAGGGGGGGTCATTTTAAAAACCTTCATAGATGACACTGGGGGGTTAGGGGTAAAGCAGGGTACAGCAGGATGAAGGTGAGCGAGGAAGTCATGAAGAGAATGACAGAGCAAAAGAAGAGAGGACAGCACGAGTGTATCCGGTGTGCCATGACGTGATTAGGTGAAAGGAAAGGGTGTGTGTGTGTGTGTGTTTGGTTGGATTAAAGGGTTGGCGAGCGCGCGGATGCGCGCGCGCGCGAGAGAGAGAGACTCGGGCGGAGGGGTGGAGACGCAGGGTGGGGTCACACAGAGGCGGAGGAGAGAAGCGGAGAGCGGAGTGCGAGCCCAGCCCTGAACACGGCAACAAACCCAGCAGCTGGAAGCGACGCCGCGCGCGCACACAGGCACACAACAAAGCGGATTATTACTCTCGTTCCTCTTTATTAGTATTATTGTTTGATGTTTTTCTTTTCCCGGCGCGGACACACATCGGGGCCGACATGATCAAGGAGAGTCTCTGAGACCGAACCCGAGTGTCGCGTCTTTATTTTATTTTTCCTCCTTTAAGCTGGAGGTTAAAAGAACTTGTTATTGAGCTCCAGCTCCCCCCCTCCTCTCTCTCTCTCTCTCTCTCCGCTCCGAGCACCGCTGCAGCCCAGCCTGGACACCGACATGCACACGGAGGCTCGCAATAACAAAGTAAGCCGTTTTTTTTCCTTTTTTTTCAATTTCCTACTCCTTCGCTGTCAGGCTCGTTAAACCTCGAGATAACGCAAATCAGCTCTGTTCTCATCGCGTTCTCTCGACCTGCCTCCTAGCTACACAGTGGCTATCACCGTTAACCTCTTCTTCTTCTTCTTCGCTTCTTCTTCTTCTTCTTCGCCGCCTCCTGCCTCATTTCAATAAAGCCGGTTCAGTCTTTTCTCTAGCGTCAATTTTTTCATCCTTCCTTCCTTTCTTCCTTCCTTTCTATCTCTCTCTATCTCTTTTCTCTCTCTCTCTCTCTTTCTGTCTCTCTCTCTCTCTCTCTCTCTTCAGCTTTAAAGCGGTGAAATGTGAGGCAGGAAGGAAACCCAGAGCAAATGCAGCTCGCCCGCAAGACACCATCTTAGTTTCTTAAAGAGACAGGCACCCTTAAATTCCAGAGCGGAAATGTGCACATGTTCATCTCAGTACAAGTGTGTGTGTGTGTGTGTGTGTGTGGTTTGGAAATAACATTTCACTTTGCTTTGTATGTGTGTATCTGTGTCCCGTCCCCCCCCTCCACTTCTCAATGACAGCTCATCTATATATGTATTTGCATATCTATATTTAAACTTCTTGTAAATGCCCGAGTTTTATTTTAACCCCCAGGTCCCAGGGCGATTAACATTAACATCCCCTCGGTAAAAGAAATCTCACACCGTCAAGCGTGTTACAAAGATTTATTTTCTGACATCCTTCAGATTTCTGTGAGGTGATTTTTTGTTTTTTTGTTTTTTGTGTGTCACTGATGTTACTGAGAGAGAGAGTTCATTTCCTGTATTTAACTGGTCCCAGTACCAACCAATACAAGATCTTTTGTAATTGAATTAATAATATTTCGGTCAGGAAAGAAAAACGCAACCTTTTTTGCGATTATGTGTCATCGGATGAATGGGTTCGCATTGTAATCTCTCAACCTTTACCACAAACGTTGTTGCATAACAAACCATCGAGAATGTCGTTAATAACTTTTTGCAACATACAAGTTTGTGAGTAATTCGCTTTAAAGCTTTGTCTTTGCTTGCAAACAAACACCAGCCTGCAGAATGAATCATATTTTGGTCGGAAATTGCCTTTCGATAACGGCGAACTAGGAAACCGCTCTACCTTTTTTTTTCTATGATGGAAAAATGTTTTGCATTGTAATTTAACAACAATCGAGAACTTTATTAGTTACTTTTTCAACATACGACTTTGTGAGCAATTCGTTTTAAAGTCTTGTCTTTGCCTGCGAACAAACATCAACCAGTAGAATGAATCAGATTTTGGTCGGGAAATTACCGTTCGATAACGGCAAAGCAAGGAATCCGTTCTACCTTTTTTTTTTTTCGATGATGGATAATAACTTTTTCAACATACAAGTTTGTCAGCAATTTGTTTTAAAACTTTGCTTGTGAAATGTGTTAAATTGTTGTTTCTCATGGTGACTTTTCTATCAAATAGTATATCAAAAGGCTAATAAATCACTGCTACACATGCATGGAAAATTTCTCTAAATTTACTGGCAATTTTATAATGCAGTTATATATATATTTGCATAAGGTCCCAGGGTGATTAACGTTAAGTCCCTCGTTATAGGAAATCTCACACTATAAAGCTTGTTGTATCGGTTTATTTTCTGGCATGTTTCAGATTTCTGTGAGGAAAGATTATGATTTTTTCTTTGTCACTGATGGAGAGAGAGAGGACATGGTTCCCAGGTCAAACCAATACAAGATTTCTTGATTTTTTCCCCAAACGTCAACCAGTAGAATGAATAATTCTTTTGGTCTGAAATTACTGTTTGATAACGGTGCACAAGGAAACCACTCTAACCTTTTTACCATGATGTTGATGAAATGTTTCACATTGAAGCTTTATGATGAATGTTCTTGAATAACAACCCTCATGAACATCGTTAATAACTTTTATTATTAACAATTAGTTTTAAAACTTTGTATTTGCCTCTGAAATGCGCACAGGCAGCAAAATTGTTGTTTGTCAGGACAACTTTTTTTATCCAATATTTAAATAAATTAATTAGCTAATAGATCACTTTTCTATCCATAATTGAACAAAAAAAAAAAGTCATATCCCCGAACACCATCGTCTTTTGTCAATTGACGCTCGTTACAATAGCAGAGAAAAACAATCTCTCATTCTTTTTTTTAATTTTTCCACCAAATGTCAATCAGTAGGAGTAATAAATTTGCACAAATGTTTTTATAGGAATTTGACAACTTTATAATCTAGTTATATATAGTTACTTATCACATTTATTTTCAGTCCCATCTTCAGTTTTTCAATAATTTGTGATTTTGTTGATGAATAATTAAGCAAAAAAAAAAACAATCTGACTAAAGTTATAGCTAGTTGTCAAAACAACTAGCTATAAAAGTATCAAAGTAAAATGTTAAAGTTGATTTCTGATCAAAAGAATGTATCATTTTATTGCTTGGAAATTACTGTACTTTGATGGCGCACAAGGAAACTGCTGTATGTTTTTGGATGAAATGTTTCGCATTGAAATTCCTTAAGCTTCATGACAAATGTTCTTAAATTATAACCCTCTAGAATCTTCTTAATAACTTTTTCTCATACAAGTTTGTGATAAATTTGATTTTAAACTTTGTCTTTGCACACGAAATGTGCAAAATTGTGTTTTGTCAGGTTGACTTAATATCCAATAGTTTAATAAATCATCAGCCAATAAATTACCACTAATGTAACATTCACACATCATTGATAACGCTTTATCCTGTACACAGGGGTCGTGCGGAGGCGGGACTTGAACCCGGACACTGGAGGTGCAAGGCCACAGTGCTAACCACTAAGCCACCGTATAGTATAGTATAGTATAG
>CM059230.1:2920000-2932500 GCA_030347435.1 Clarias fuscus | reverse complement strand
TTTACTTCAGGCTTTCAGACTCTGGCTCTCTGGCTAAGGAAGGGGCACTGAAGGGGAACGGTAATTTATATGCATTTCCTTACATGAAAAAAAAGAATCTATAGAGCTATACAAATATACAAAGTTGCATCGATTGACTCACCATTTCACACCAACCAATCAGACAGGAGACCGAGTTCTCGTAACCAATCCTAAGGCAGAAGACGGGATTTATCAGGAAAAAGACAAGCCTGTATATCCAGCAGGTCGAACCCTTCACCCTTCCTAGTGAGCAGAACCAGTTCGCTCATCTCAAAAATAATTATATTCTGATTAAAAGGCTTTGTGCTTGTAAACACACGTCATATCAGATCAGCGTCTGCGTAAACAGTTAGACAGGAATGTCTAGTCAGGACGATTTGGATCCGATTGAAGGAAAATCATCTAAAGGTCTACGGTGCGATCGTTATTGTTAAGCTATATCGTCGTCATGATGTCACCAGATTATATCCTAATCACGAGACTGGATGGTCGTCGTAATGAATAACCGAATCATCCCACGTTGTAATTGCGCATGGAATGAGTGACCTGATGTGCGACAGATGTTCCCACAGAGCGCAGCTGTAACTCAAATGACGGGCTTATACCGCTGGTTTGATCACGTTACTGTCGCTATAGTAACCAGTCGTTAACCGGAACGTCTATAGGGGAGAGAGTGTTTTTTTTTGTTTTTTTTGTGTTTTGTTTTTTTTTTAATAGAAGGGAAGGAGTCTCCAGTGACAAATGTTCAGAGGTAGCAATGAGCTTTGAACATCTTGGAACTGCTTGAAAAACTCTAGTGGATCAGATCTGCACTGAGGGTTGTGGGTTCGGTCTCACCTCAGAGCTTTCAGAGTTTGCATGATGTTTCTGTGCATGGTGGGTTTCCTCCAGGTACTCGGGTTTCCTCCAACAGATTGGCGTTTCCAAACTGTATGGAAGGGTGCGTGCGTGCGTGCGCGCGCTCTGTTTTGGGTCTGCTCGAGGACTCGAGGCGCACCGCGACCCTACACAGGATGAGCCACATTTACAATAATATGTTTAAATGTCCTTCTTTTTTTTCAATCCTTATTTGAATAATGTCCTTATTAGTGTGGTTTAAGAGGAATAAAACGCCTTTCGCATGCCCTCTTTGACCTCTCCTAAAATTAAATGCCCCTTCGAGGCTTGTTCTTCTTCACTCTTCACTCCAAAGCATCGTGCTTGTACAAAATCGTCTTTGCTGTACTTTACTGGAAAAAAGAAAGTATGTTCCTAAGAATTCCTTAAACAACAATTAATAGGAATCTGATTTAATTTTTCCCTGGAACTGCCTCAGGGTGTTAAACCGCCCCCCTTTAGGGACACAAGACTCCACATGCACCGAGCTGATGCCTGATGTTGAGGTGAAAGCTTGCCGTAATCTTATCCTTGTGCAATTCCGGAGTGACCCGGTCGCTCGGAGAAGCTTAGCCGGCGCGTCCACGGATGGCGAGGATGCGCGATGTTTAAGAAATTAACACCGCACTGTTTTTTTAGCGTTTTAGGTGCGTGTTGGATTTTCATCAGATATCTAGGCGGAGTTCGACTCGACTCGTGTGATGTGATGTGATGTGATGTAATGCATGCTTTGGTGCTTTGATGAAGTGTGTGTGTTTGTTTTGTTTTTTCTCTTTTTCCCCCTCTTCTTCCCCGGTAAAGAAATGCATGCGTATTCTTCGTGCTCGGGTTCGAGGATATTGTCCGTGTCTCCCCCGGATCCGAGGCGATGTGACAGGACGATCCCCCACCGATGCGGCACAATCATTAACCAGGGAAAGAATCTCGTCCCCATAGCAACCCCTGCAATTCTGCCAAACTGGCTGCAATGAAGAGGAGGGAAAAAAAGAAGAAGAAAAAAAAAAAGGGAGCGGAGGGGGTGGGGTGCTCAGGGGTGGAGAGGGTGTGTCTGCATGTGTGTGGAGTGGGGGAAGGCTATTAATGTTAAATCTGCTCTGTTTGGAAGGCCAGTGTGTGATGTCGAATCTCATCCCAGGCTTACATGTATGTATGTATGAGTGTGTGTGAGTGCGAGAGTGTGAATGTTAATTTTATTCACAAGTGACGTGAGTCACGGCGTCAGCTCCGTCAGCGTCACCTCTTCGTCTTCTCTGTTAAACGCTCTTCCGTGGAAGTCTAGCAGACTTCGTACTCAGGTATGCGATTTGGGAATAAACAGTCTGTGGCCCTGCGCTGACATCACTAGTTCCTTCTCTCTCTCTCTCTCTCTCTCTCTCTCTCACACACACCCGTGCTCGCTCGCCCACTCCCTCGCTCACTTGCTCTTCCTGTCTGGGGTGTTGATCTGCCTCGAAGCTCCCCGACAGGCTCGTGAAAAAGAAACCGATAACTCGAGTCTCGGCGACATCCTGATCGAAAAGAAAGAAAAAGTTTTTTTTTTTTTTTTCCTGTTCAACTGATTTTAATCAATTAGTCAGAGCTGATTCATATCATTTCTACTTTAAAAAAAAAAAAAAAAGCCAAGTCCTACTAGGAAGCCTTACAAAACAAGTGGTGTGTGTGTGTGTGTGTGTGTGAGGGAGGGGAGGCCTTGTGGGAAGTAGCAGCAGGCCTTTGCGTCAGCAGGGTGTGGTGAGATAAGCGCTCGCTGTCTCTGCCTCTGCTGTGGCGACTCTGCCAGCCATTTGGGAGACACTCCTAGGGGTGTGTGTATGTGTTTGTCTACATGCGTGTTTGTGTGTGTGTGTGTTAGCCTTTGTGTCTGTTGAACTCTTGAATCCCAGCTGTCATCTTGGGAACTGTTAAGCTCCGACCCGTGCTCGAGTGTTGACGTAATTTTACTGCAGAAGTGACAAGCTCAAGTACACTACAGCCATTCAGCCTCTCTCTCTCTCTCTCTCTCTCTCTCTCTCTCTTGTTTTTTTCCTGATCGTGCATAATCACGTAAGCCGTATCCGTGACTCTAGACGTCCCCGTCCCGTCCCGTCCGTGCTCAAGTTCCCGTCCGGATCGGATCGGGGTGCGAGACTCGCGTTCGGGTGCTTATCCGTTCTGAACTTGTTCTCGTCTCTCAGGTTTTTTTCTGTAAAGTCGAGGTCACGGCTGGGTCTCTCGCTCTCGCGCCCTTACTAATGAGGAAGCGGTTGTGTATCGGAGAGGACGTTACGCTAGGTGTATCTGTATCTTGCGTTCAGGGTAAGAGAGAGAAGTCTGTAACATTGGGTGAAGTCGTAACATCCCGAAGCGGTCAGGGAGAAGTGAAAGCGAGGAGATGCAGAAGCGGCGAGTTGCGTTTAAGGCTACGACTGTGGGAACGTCACACTCGGACAATAACAAGCACTGTACGCTCGGGACGATTCGAAACGCAAACCACAGACGTGAAAAGGTTCGAGGTAGACCTTTTTAAAACGATGAAGATGATTTCAGTTTTTTTTCCCCTCATCTCCCTTCAACCCTTACCTGAATTATTTTTTTGACTGTAGACCTCCTCAGCTCTGGATTAGAGGAAATAAACTCAGAAGAAATAACCCAGGGTAATCCCATCTGACCTGACCTCTATGTCTTTGTGAATGTCTGATTTGGGAAAGGAAGATGAAGTGCCACGTTTTTTTTTTATACTGACCTCTGACTCTCATCACAAGAGTTTGGCTTCATGATGAATTCTGTAGGACGAATCCATCCACTCGTCCATTAATCCATTCTCTATATCGCTTGTGCACTCTCTCTCTTTCCCTTCTCTCTCTCTCTCTCTCTCTCTCTCAGGTTCTCCAAGCATGAGGAGAACATGCAAACTCCACAATGTAGAACTCGAGCCCTTAACCCTTTAGGTGCCAGGCCACCGCAGGACAAATTAAAATGTTATTAGTTTTTTCTCGTATAAGGTTAAACATAACAGATAGGGGGCGGCACGGTGGTGGAATGGTTCGTCCTGTGGCCTTGCACCTCGAGGGTCAGGAATTCGACTCCCACCTTGTGGGATTTGCATGTTCTCCCCGTGACTGCTGCGTTTCCTCAGCGTACTCCGGTTTCCTCCAACAGTCCAAAGACATGCAGATTAGGCTAATCGGTGTTCCCAAATTCTACATGGATACCATGCGATGAATTGCCACCCTGTTCAGGGTTTACCCCGATAAGTGCCCCGAGTGCCCTGGATTGGGCTCCAGGCCTCCCATGATCCTGTACAGGATGGGAGGTGGGGGGAGGGGGAGGGGATGGGGAGATGGCAGGAAATCAAGGCGCCGTTAATTACAGTTGACGCCGTTAATACGCCGTCCATCGTTTTTGGGAGGAAATCAGGGTACCCAGATTGAAACCCATCATGCATGGAGAGAAGACACAAACTCCCATGATTCGAACCCCCAACCACGGAGGTACAGTACGAGATGACCGTGCTACCCCCTAAACCAATTTTCGGTACACTTTATTTTTCCCTGTGCGCCATTAGGGGTGGTGCACAAGTAAGTGTACCCTCAGTACCGGGCTCAGGTTTGTGTCAGGAAGGGACACAGCTACTCCGATGTTAAATTAAAGATGCTAAATGCCTCGAGCTTGGCTGATCTTATAATATAACATATATTAGAGTGTTATTAGGTGTCGTGTCGGCGTCATGTGGTGTTGAGATCGCCGAACTCTGGTTAGCAAATCCCGAAGGAGGAGGAGGACGTGATGAGTAGAAAATGACAAGATGTTTCTAAAGGTCCAAAAACATTGGCTTGTACCTTTAAGGGAGTAATGCAGAAATCCAGAGGGAGAGTCCTTGCTCAACAGCCGTCCTCCCTCTCTCTCTCTTTCTCTCTCCCTCATTCTCTCTCTCTATCTCTCTGTGTGTGTTACTATTGCCTATGCATCACCCTATCTTTCTTTCCTCCTCCCTCCCTCCCTTTTTTTTTCTCACACACACACCCCACACAGCTGTGTGATCTTACATGTGTATCCTCTCTCTCTCTCTCTCTCTCTCTCTCTCTCTCTCTCTCTCTTTCTTTCTCCCAGTCCGTCCCCACTACGTCCCCCCATCCCCACTCTTTCCTCATTCCCTCGAAGCGCCACGTTGTGTCCACAGAGGGACACAGTGACAGCACTGACCTGCACAAAGAACACAATGTGCCCCAGGGCCCAGCACACTGCATTAAACTTACACTGTCCTGACATACGCATGCATACATGCACGCGTGCACACACACGCACTCGCACATGCATATATGCGAAAACCCCCTTTAACACATCCTCGCTCTGCTTAAATCTTAATCGTAGACGTACGTAAACACACTCCTGTAACAATAGCTGCTTAACAATCGTTGCTTACGACTTCCCTTTTAGCCGGACGTCTCCGCGCACCCTGTTAGCCCGAGTCCCTTGTTGGAGAAGCAGCCCTGGAGAAAGGCTGCAATGACAAAAATAAGTTTACTTGTCAGTCAGTGGCGTCATGGAGGTCAGTTCACGTTTCAGTCACAGGGTTTTTGCAGAGACTATCGCCGGATCCGGACCGGAGCAGGATGCGAGTATTCAAGGCGATCTGCGTTTATGCACAACGTGTGATCTGATGCATGCATGCAGTCGTGCGTTTGCATGGAGGTTTAGCATCGGGAGAACGAAAATAACAAGCGTGCGAATCAGTTTTACAAGATTTCCACATATCGTATGAAGGACACACCGATCACGCACTTGTGTCCGTCTTTTGATTTCAAAATGAGACTTTGAAGCCCCGCCCATTCAACCCAACCTTAGTCATTTTAAGGTTCCTGTATTTTACTATTTTTTTAACAGGTCTCAGAGCCTCCCCAACGTGTGTGTGTGTTACTTTCCAAAGTTAACATACCTCATAAATAATGCATTTTTATACGATGCTTTAACTTGCTCTCAGAGTCGAACAGCAAATCTGAGAACATGCCCGAGGGAGGGGCTCTTCTTATATGAGGTCACACTAGTGGGAAAATCTAATTGGCTTGTTTAAACCTTTGCCAATACCAAAATGAAAAAAAGAAAGAAAGAAACAAACAAAAAAACAATAAAAAAACAGGACTTTTATATATACACACATTTACTGTACACACACTCTGGAGTGTCCTGAATGTCTGATCATGACTTGTAAATGTTTGAAAAAAATAATTTTACATTCTATGTGCCCTTTAAATAGATTAAAATCCATAACAGGAGTTAACGAGAGTGGATTATGGGAAAGGATTATCCATCTCATTCAACTGGATGGAAATTTCGTTCCACTTGGTTCATCCTAATCCTACTGAGGTGAACCTTTTCTTGCTCCAGTTGATCTGTAAGTTGGACTATTAGCAGATTATTACGCTGCGCTTAAACATATCCGAGGCCCCGGGAACATTCTGCCAAATTTAACCTCCCTGCACCCGAGCAGGAGTTTCCACGAGTCTCGGTTTCTGAAGGTTATTCCTGACAGCTGTACAGCGGAGCTCCCGGGTAGACGCAGCGAGTCTGCTGAGTGTTTTTGCGGTGCTCGTCGGTGCACTTTGGGCTTCCTCGTCGTCAGTATCTCTACAGCACTCCCACCTCCCCCCCCACCCCCACTGGCATTGATTGGAGAAAGGTTGAATTGTTGACCCTCGAACCGGTCCCATCCTTTGTGTCAAAGCTGTCACTCATGCTCTCGTGCTCTCTCTCTTTTTCTCTCTCTCTCTCTCTCTCTCTCTCTCTCTCTCTCTCTCTCTCTCTCTCTCTCTCTCTTTTTCCCATGATCGCCATCCTACCCCACCCCACCCCACCCCACCCCAACGTCCAGATGGTGGTGCATGTAAAGGGCAACTCTTGTTCTCTTAGCTCCGATTCTCATTGGAGAAAACTGGAAACCAGGTAAAATGGAGGGTTAAACATCTGCTCAGTTTCCTGCGCTGCAAACCCCCCCGCCCCCGCCCCTGAACCCTGCCCATTGCCACCCCCCACACACACTGGAGGTGAGGGGGGTGGGTCGACTAAGGCCCCATGCCAGGGTGAAGCGCGCTCACTCTCCAGGTCAGGTTACTTGATTGTGCAATGTGCTGCTTTGAACGCAGACAAATTCAGCGGCCTTACAGTTGACAAGTTGACGCCCTTGGCCTCACGTGGTGAGTGTAGCTTTGGTTTCGTTTTGTTTAGTTTTTTCTCTCTAGCAAATGGACTGGAACAACTTTATGAACAAAAGTACAAACATCGGCTTATAAAGGTTGATGGTTTGGTTTTTCAAAGTTGACGCTCTTGGAGAGAAAGGAGTACTCCGGTCGTCTCTAAAAAGATTGAGCACTTCTTTTCCCAGATGGTGCCTTAGATATAACTCGGGTTGGGCGATGGGAATGAGGTACCTTTAAAAACATTAGAAAAACCAAAATAATCATGTGTAATTATTATAAAGGTTTTCAGGTTTTTGATAAACAAGAAGGTACGCCTTCCTCGAGTCCAGCTTCTTGTTATACTTTTGGCAGATGGGTTTATTTACAGTGACTTACATGTGAAGCAGGATACGATCCAAACGTTGTGTTAAACAGCTGAGAGATAAAGGTCTTGCTCAAGGGCACAGCTGTGACTCTCTGGCTGTCCATGGATCGGAAATTACCGGCTTTCGATCTCCACTGACCTCCCACTGCCTCAAAGTGGCCAGGTTTATAGTCAGTTAAGTTTTTGTTTTATATATTTTTTTTTATGGTGAATGAAGGTTATTAGATTGATTTTCCAACTATTTCAAGGGCATGTTGTTTTTGGAATTGATGGGATGCAACGTTCCCAACGTACTACTGATGTATAGAACATACACCAACCAAATTCATGATCCCTTATATTGGATAAAAATGTTATATATATTTATTGCGAGTGGAATATTTACCATATTTACCCAGGGTCCCATTTCCATGAGTCTTACAGACCACCTGTTGGTCAAATGCAACCTTCAGATCAGACAGATCATTGCCAATTCAAAAACTCAAGGTTCCTAGAAATTCCATTTGGTTGGCGCTTTGGTAAGGTGGTCCAACCAGTCCATCTGAGTGACCGCGTGGAGCCAAATGGCACTGTGAAGTGGACTTGTTTGTGGGGAGACCAAAAAACTACAAGAACATTTCTATTCATTCATGCTCAGGAACACCTTTTAGCCGTAGAACCTTATCAAGCTCACCTCAGGAACCCTGGGTGGAAGAATTCACTCCAGATGCCACAAACATTCACAAACTCACACAAATTCTACCAACCTTGGGGCAAATTACTGTAGTTGTTAAAATGGTTTCAGGTTGTTTAAGGACTCCCACATTGGGGAGAAGATCTGAAACTCCATGTATGATGATCTTCAAGAAAAAACAAAACAAAAAAACAGAACCATTACAAGGTTCTACAACATGATGAGAACATGCACTTATTATTACTGGAAAAATCCAGGCATTAAAAGCAGATAGAGTACCGATATGTGTTTGGGTTTTACAGTATATGTGAGTTTTGAACAACACCAGGCAAAGGGCACTTTCTTCGAGGCACCATTTGTAAAATATTTCAAGCAGTGCTTGTTTTTTTCCATCAGACTTAGAAGGACGCCGTCCTGTCAGGTGCTCTGGGTGGGTCGGGATTGAAATGTTTCAGAGTTGTGTCCAGGAAACTACAAACTGCTGGGAGGTCCTACAGAGCTTCGACGAGGAACGCCCGGAAAAACTGACTGACTAATCCTTTGAACCGAGGAAAAAAAATATGCATTTATTAAGAAGACTTTTACTGGTTCTAATCTCTTCTGTCATTAAGTTGAAGATACAGCTTCTAGCACTTACGATTTGTATTTCTTTGTATTTTTGGTGTTGTGAAGCGTGGGCTTTGCATTTCTTCTTTGTTATGACATGCTGTAGATTCTTTAGAACCCTAATTGTAGTCTTTATTGGCTCTCGGGTTGAGTTTAGCTATTGGCAAAGTGTCAACTGAACGACAAATCGATAGCGCTGTATGTAATTAGACATTACATTGCAGTGAAAGTAATGGAAGTCATTTGTAGTCGTTGCTTTGCGGGCGTGTTGTGAATTTAGCATCGTGTGGAATTTTAGCGAGTTCTTCCTCGGCGTCTGATTCTATAGCTTGCGCGAACCAAAGGGCAAAAGGGCGCTTTGTCGATCCTGATTTTTGCACTGCGATGCTGATTCCTGAATATAATCCAATACCAAACACATTACAGATAATGAACAGGATTCGATATCCGTTCATTTAAGAAGAATGGCTTTAAACAGTTACTCACTCTCAATCATTCTCTGTAGAGCTTATCCTGTACAGGGTCGCTGGAACCTGGAGCCTCGGAGCGTGAGACACCCTGTATGGGGTACCAATCCATCACAGGGTACACAAGCTCTCACACTATGGGGAATTTGGAAATGCCGATTTGCCTAATCTGCATGTCTTCGGACTGTGGGAGGAAACCGGAGTACCCAGAGGGAACCCACCAGAGAACATGCAAACTCCACAAACACACATTTTTATTTCATTTTTGGTCCATGTTTTGGCACAAAAGTTTGCACCTACTTTTCCAGATTGCTTAATAAATACCAGGAAATCACAGCATGGTTTCATTTCCACTATCTATCGCTGTTCGTCAGACCTGTTTTGAAGACGTTTCTGAAGAACTGTACTTGTTGACATACTAATTTCACTTTGATTTAAAATTCATAAAAAAAATTTAAAAAGGTGATTTTAATTATTTGGAAGACAGGAAAGCATGGCCACCAGATTTAAGGGAATGAAAATGAAGCCTAGCCGTGTGGTCGGGGAACTGTTTGTAGCAAAGGATGCTTAATGAAAGATCTCAGCTAGGAGGTGGAATTTTTGGTCGTTCCATATAGCACATTTTCATAAACAGTAAATGTTACTATATTAAGTGTATAGCAGTAAACTGATGACCGAATGTTGAGCAACCAAGGCTCACTCATGCCCACGGGAACCAAACTCCAGCCCATGAGGTCTGATCCCATGTAAAAGCCAATGCAGCACAAGTCACTGAAAAAAGTGTCAATGCTGGCTGTTATAGAAAGGCAACAGAACTCCCAGCGAACCACAGCCTGCTGTACATGTGGCCCAGCCAACCCTGCCTCCAAACTTTCCCAATATGATTCAGCACTTGCCGAACAAACAAGTCTGATCCACGGAGGCCCCACCCTGAAACCCAGAGCCCCCAAATGATTCGCTGCCAACGTCCTGAAACTAGACACCAGAGCTGCCCTGGTGGCACAAAAGGAACCAAAAAAAAAACAAGGTGTTTTGTAATATTATGTCTGACCGGTGTATGATTCCTTAACAGTTTAAAGGCGTACTGTCCACATGGTTGATGTTTTCCCTGTTCATCAACTGCTTACTAATGATCTAGAGCTGTGCGATTTAGATCGATGTCTAAATTTGATCAAACCTTTGTCAAACGGTTTTATTCATCGACTCGATTCGCGCTTTTAAAATGATTGAAGTAAAGTTACACATGTTAACTGGTCTAAAATTGACCTTGAAAGTCTTTCAAAATATACCCGATCATTTGCAGCAAAAGGAAACCATTACATAAGATCTGACCGTGCTTGCCAAATACTCTCGTTTTGCAAGATTATTGCTTCTTCTTCTTATGTTTCGAGTTTAGGAGCGCCGGTGCGTTCATGTCACCTCCTGAACTGGAGGGGGCAGAGGTAACTCGGTGGTTAAGATGTTGGGCAGCTGACCAGTTGGTCCCTGGTTTGACGCCACCAGGCTGCCCCTGTTGGACACTTGAGCAAGGTCCTTCACCCCCCCCCCCCCCCCCCAAGTGCTCAGATACAATCGGGTGTCGAATTGGCAACCCGCCCCTGTAAACAGCTGCTACACAAATGACGGACACATCTCCAGGGTGGGGGGTAACCGACGCACGATGTGCCGGATGGCACGTAGAAGGAGTCTTTCACCTTTAACTGGACTGGCGTGTGAACAGGAAATTGCCTAGGAAGAGGACGTGACGTTTTATAGGATCACCAGCACAAGTTACACAGCTTTTCAATGCATATAGAATATTTTAATGCGTTTTGAATACTTCAAGGCAGCACGGTAGCACTTCGCACTGTCGTCTTGCACCTCCAGGGTCCGGGTTCAATTCCTGTCACAGGTCCCACAGTCCAAAGACATGCAGATTAGGCTAATTGATGATCCCAAATTGCCTGTAGTGTGTGTGTGAATGTTCCCTGATATGGATTGGCAACCCGTCCAGGGTGTACCCTACCTTGTGCCCCATTTCTCCTGGGATAGCCTCCAGGCCCGCCGTGACCCGGTATACAGAAAAAAGCGGTATACACGATGTGTGAGTGAGGTAATACTTCAATATCTGTAATAAATGTAGTTGCTTAAGAGAAATCAGGCAATAAAAATGATTGATTTTAAAATGATGTCCTCATCAGCTCAGTCTACCTTTGATTCACAACCCAATTAAGTCAACTGTGCAACGATTACATGTTAACGAACGGAAATCATTGGCGGAAAGTCGAGAGGATGGAGTGGGCGGGGTTTCCCCGTGATTTCAGTTAATATCGGATCGCTCGTGACACTCGCACAAATCATTGAAGGTTCATCTGATGATCACTAGAGCTCCTGGAGAGAATAATAAACCTGCTTTTGACACAGTTTTAATTGGTACATTCATGAATTTGGCCAGGTCTGGTCTTATTATAATACGATCTAGTACAATTCGAGTCCTGGATATCGGATATAACGGCGGTGTAATATCGTAGCAATGCCTTGTGTAGCGATGCCTTGTGGGGATTGATTTGAATTGAAGTCTGCAACCGTACAGTATGTGTGCATGCAGTTCGTTCTATCTGTAGGAAAGAATGAGAGAGGGCCCGGGGGTGGGTGTGGTAAGAGAGTAGAGCGCCGCTATCCCAGGCAGTCGTTCGTACCAAGGCTGCATTGGGGTAGGGGGCTGTGGCCGTGTGGGTGTGGGTGTAGGAGTTTACAGAGTGAATCCATGACCTAGATTGTGCTCTCTCTCTCTCTCTCTAATCCCTTTCATGGCGATTCTGCACACCAAGCCCCTCCCTGCTGTGTAACTTCCTGCTGGGGAGTAGAGTCACACCCACCCCACCCCTTTTTTTCTTAAGTTACTCACAGTGCAAGTTCCCCGAGGAGCTTTGACACACACACAGACACACACAGGCTATTTCAATCACAGATACGCTCACTCGCTCAGGAATAGGTTAGTCCCAGGAGAAATACTCTTCTCATTCTCAAACTTTTACACTTCTGCACTCAGCTAATAAACGTCCACGTTTATTAGTTTACATTAATAAACTGTAATGTAAACATTTACAGTGTTCACATTAAGCATCTTTTATTAATGCCTTAATATAAATAATGAGTATATGTGCATGCTTGTATTTAGTGTGTGTGTGAGGTCAGTATGAGGACCACATGGTGTGCAGCCACACCCTGACTGATTAGTGACCACACCTCTGTGTGGAATCTGCTGCAGTCACATGACCCCCCCCCCCCCCCCCCCCCCCCCTCCCCTCCCAAGCATCCGGCCCATATCTAAGCATTAC